>CALNHX010005978.1:20533-97611 GCA_940337035.1 Agriotes lineatus | reverse complement strand
TGCTGTGCCCTGTTTGTGGCAAACGTGATTTTGTTGTAAGATATCTTATTAATTAGCGTTGAATAAATTTTCTTTTAATTTTCCATTCTTTTCCATTGATAGGTCGTAGAAAAAATACACTGTACAACTCGAGTGGAATGTCCATATCGCCCTCGGATAATTGAGCACTCCGCCTACGGCGTCGTGCTCAAACTTTATCCTCGTGCGATATGGACATCATATCCACTCTCGTTGTACAAACTACTATTAACTAGCCGAAATACCCAAATAATTACTCAGAATGTTCGTTCGTGCAACAGAGTAATTTCAGAAGTTTCTCGATATTTCAATTCATGTTGGACGTTTGGGCATCTCCCACATTAAAGAAGTAAAAATATTGATAAAACAGGTTACTCTAGGCGAAATTCTCAAACATCATCAAGAATAATATACACGAAAAACACCATAACACTATTGTCACAATTAAATTTTCGCAAAGTACTTTTATTGTTCTCTGAATGTCAGTTTTTTCCGCGCTGGTGGTCTAGTGGTAAGAGTAACAGACTAGTAATCACAGTGATCAGCGGTCCCGGGTTCAAACTCCGGGGAAGCACAAATATAAGTATAAAGAAGTACAAAATAAGTCCTTCTCAGGACTAATCAGGAACACCTGAAGACGGGAGTAGATCAAAACTCCTGAAACGTCGTGTAATATACACAGTAGACAGTGGAAAAAGTCCGATAAAAACATATCAAAGTACTTTTACGCAATGTACGTCTCGGTGTAGACAAATGGTCAATAGTTGTCATATGGACAATGAAAATTATGAATGATAAAAAACTAAATCAACATATGCTTTAGCTTGGCATGATTTTACATTACTTGTCATTTGAATAGTACAATAACAGTTGTTTATGTTTATATTAGTTTTATGTTTCAATTTCGACTGTTTCAGGACGACGTGCAGCAGAGTCTCGAAAAAACCAAACGAAAGCCATTTATCGTATTTACACGCATATTACATACAAAACTTTTTGCAAGATCACAACAAAAAATAACACACATTTTGAGGTAATTAAAAGTTCACGACACGATATAAATTTTTGAAAGATTGAAGAATATTTTTTGACATAATATAATTCCAACCTAATCATGACAGAAAGTGCTTATTATGAAACTTATTCCTATGGACTTACAAATGGAAGTTGATTTTGGAAGATTTTCAATCTAGCATCATTAAGAAAAATATGTATTTCAGGAACTTGCTAACTTGCTTCTCTGACGAACTGAATTTAAAGTATTTTATTTGTTCCTCACTTGTAAACATCAATTTATCAAGTCACTGTATTCACCTTGAAAATGTTTCTTAACTGGCTAGCCAGTAAAAAATTTACTGCCTAGCCAGTTATATTTTACAAGCGTGCTCATAGATAAATGATAGCGTGCAAAGCCAGAGTTGTCTTCCTTAGTATGTGTCATATTGATAAATTTAGTTGCTTGTCAGTTTGACATTTTGAATTAATGGTAAATTTCTAGTTATTTACAAGTGAGAAACAAATAAAATATTCAACAAAACACACCAGGTAACCATTTTTACTGGCTCAAGGATATGACAGGCTCGCCTAACGGCTCGCCAGTCATCCCAATCCTATCGCCAGTAAAAACTGTTTTACCTGGCTTATAATGTTAAATACTATAACATTACAAGCCAGGTAAAACAGGTTTTACTGGCGATAGGATTGGGATGACTGGCGAGCCGTTAGGCGAGCCTGTCATATCCTTGAGCCAGTAAAAATGGTTACCTGGCGTGTATTGTTGAATGTTTTATTTGTTCCCCACTTGTAAATAACTAGAAATTCACCATTTATTCAAAATGTCAAACTGACAAGCAACTAAATTAATCAAAATGACACATTCTAAGGAAGACAACTCTGGCTTTGCACGCTATCATTTATCTATGAGCACGCTTGTAAAATATAACTGGCTAGCCAGTAAAAAATTTACTGGCTAGCCAGTTAAGAAACATTTTCAAGGTGAATACAGTGACTTGATAAATTGATGTTTACAAGTGAGGAACAAATAAATAGTTTTATAGCTGCGAGTAGTTCGTAATATTTAATATACTCCATTTACTTGACATCTGCACTGTCAGTGTCAAATTTAAAAAAAAATGGCTTGACTATACCTCAAATATAGTGTGCTTTTTATTAGACTGTACAGTAATGTAATTGTTAAAATGTGAAAAATAGCAGTGGTGCCAACATAATGTCTGTTTGACAGTGCAGATGTCAAGTAAATTGACTATAGGTTATAATTCGTAAACGAATCATTTCCGAACATAGGAACACAGGAACATAATTCTTCGTTTTAGGCCTAGATTCCTGTTTGAAAAAAAATTCTCAAACACCCTGTATAATTGACTTTAATAGCGTTAACTTCTAATTTTGGCTTGTGGACAAAAACCTCGATAGGCCCCCCTCATGATGGAGACATGGATTTTAATAATTACTAGATTTCATTGTTGAACATTTTTACATCAATGAAAATACACAAAAATAGTCCATGATCATGACAGTAACATAATTTCATTGGGATGGTAATATAATCCACCATCGGTCACAACTAAAATGATTAATTCAGAGGCAATAGAAATCACTAAGTGAGCAATCCTAACATAAAGGGAGCCATAATTGCGGACCTTGTGTAACTCTAAACCTCACATTGTCAACAGACATCCCTTTCGAAGATTATGAGGGCGGTTACGTACTGTGTTCGTCATGCAGATGCGCAACGCTTCACAATAAAAATTATTTGAATTCGTATGGGTTAAGTGTACCCATCAATAAAAATTATACCAATGCTGGAACGATGTTTGTGATTTGTAAACGTTACAATCAACCTTTCATATTTTTAAAATTACATTTTTGAGGCGTCTGTATTTACCTTGGTAGTTAGAACAGATGACACATTTGTGAGAAACAAGACATTTTATTAATAGAGATATTTATTTGTATATAAGCAGTTTATCTTATCTAATAGTTGTCAGCGATCTGGAAATTAAAATGATTGGTAATGTTTGATATAGTAGTAAAATCACAGAAAAAAATGAGAAATTGCTTCAAAACGTCAGTTTTCGCAAATTTTGAAAGATAACAATGACGTTAAACGATTTGCAAATGACCACCAATTACTGGTAGAAAAAATAATTCGCATATTTCAGCCGAATAGAATCTTAGCAGTTTTATATTCAAACGTCATTTGTGTAAATAACAATAACCCTGTTGCTAAAGAAGTTTTCTTATACTTTTTGACTCTCTATCTTAGCTTTTCAAGATCTTATCCTTACAAGACACGTTAAGTTACCAGCATCCTGTCTTACAAGAAGCCCACTTCATTTAGGGCGCTAGTCTTTTGAAATACAAAGCTTGATTGTAAGATGACACCCTTCTAGAATATCCGAAGCCTGCTATTCATTACTTGATTTCTATGAAATTTTCTAAATGGCGTTCATCATCGTGAGAAATAACTTCATTTTGCAATCATTACAAACCAGAATACATACTAGAAATTCTGATAACATAAACATAACCTGCGAAGAGTTACAAAACAATAACGGCAGTGTAAAAAGTATAGAAATGTTCTACAGCTGCAGAATAGAATGCTTTACGATTCCTTCGGATATTTGATAAGGCATAGAACCTGGGGCGAGCAATCTGCTGGTAGTGATGGTTTTTATTTTGCACCTTTTTCTTTGCAAGCTTCAATAAACGGCTGCCTAGACTTTGACATTTCTTATAACGCATCTAACGACTACAATCGCACAAGAAATGCCATGCAGCTTTCATAAGTATAAGGCCCTGAACACACGGGATTCCGTTTCCCAGATTCGGTATGCGGGATACAGAATCTGAGTCTGTTCAGACACGGCGACTGAATCTCAGACGCGGGCCTTCAGTCACTTGCAGTGCCGTGCTGTTATGGACCTAGCATTGCTGTTCTTTGTTTCTGTCGAATTAGTCTAGAAGTGCTGTATTTAAACTCAGGGATTGGGCTCTACAAAGCTAATAAACTTTTCATTGCCAAATAATGTACGCTCTATGATCGTTGTATAGTAAGGAACGCCTTGCTTATTCGATTTAAATAGAAGTTGCAGCAAATCTGCTACGCCTATGATATGATATCATATGTTCTGGCTGGCAAAAGTAGGCGAGTCCAGGCCGTGGTACACGTGGACTCATATCCTCTATATGCTCCAATTGTAAATCGGTATCCGAGATACAGAATTTGTAGCCGGCGGCCGAAATGGAGAGATAAGGAAAATCAGCCGCCGGCGACACATTCTGTATCTCGGATACCGATTTACCATTGGAGCATATAGAGGATATGAGTCCACGTGTACCACGGCCTGGACTCGCCCACTTTTGCCAGCTAGAACATATGATATCATGTCATAGGCGTAGCAGATTTTCTTCAACTTCTATTTAAATCGAATAAGCAAGGCGTTCATTACTACACAACGATCATAGAATGTACATTATTTGACAATGAAAAATTTATTAGCTTAGTAGAGCCCAATCCCTGATTTTAAATACAGCACTTCTAGACTAATTCGACAGAAACAAAGAACAGCAATGCTAGGTCCATAACAGCACGGCACTGCAAGTGACTGAAGGCCCGCGTCTGAGATTCAGTCGCCGTGTCCGAACAGACTCAGATTCTGTATCCCGCATTCCGAATCTGGGAAACGGAATCCCGTGTGTTCAGGGCCTAAGGTATACAAATTATTTTGAGATGTATAAATTTTTGTTTTTACTTTCGTCCTTTTTTCTAGAAAAAGCGTTTGTTTTAATTAACTCACACCTGCATGACAGGGTATATCCAAAAGAAAACATATGCACGGAACAAAAATTATTCAAACACAACACAAAATGTACTATTGCTACAAAAAAAACTAAGACAAGGGTTTTTAGCATTCTAAATCTGAAGTTTTAATTGGCACCGGAGATGTGAATTAATTTAAAATTATATCAAAACGCCACTGCCAATCATGTCTACAGTAACTCTAGTTTCAAAAGCATTTCTTGCATCTCGTTTTATAATTGTTTGGTACAGTAGCTTCTTATGTTAAAAATTCACATGACATATGAAAGGCTAGAAGTAATTAAATGATAGTGAAGTTTATTAAAACAACTAAAATAATTCATGACTATTTGATCCAAAAGTTCTTAGTTTTCGATTGTAGCAATAGTGCATAAGTACTAGAAAGCAAAACACCATCATTTATTTAACAATGAGAAAAACAGAGCATGTAACACTTCCATTCATTGATCCATTTGTTTTTCTTGAAAATGTCCACAGAAAAATGTCTTGTAAAATTGCGAGTTCCAATTACTTTGTAATTAAATTACTAATTAAATTTCATTTTGTTTATTTGCCTGGGAATTAAATAACTATTCAAAATGTGGTAATTGTAATTGGGAATTTAAATTTTTGTTAAAAAGTACTTGACAATTACTTTTTTAAGGTTATTAATAAGTACATTCAATTACTCAATTACTTTTGTGTAATGAAATTATTCTAAAGTATTTACATTACTTTACAATTATTTGAACGCGGTATTTAAATTACTTTATGGTAATTCAATTACTGAATTACTGACCTCGACTGGGTGCTAAATCTCCAGAAAGCAAAAAAATACGATAAGGTCTTATTAAGTTACATATTAAACAAATCTGAATAGGGTGGTCCCGGCTCAATATTAGCTTAATTTAGGATTTCCTCTGACGACTCTAATAACAGCAACTTTTTTGCAACGTATTTTGTAGGACGCGTGCACGAGTAAAGAGTGTATTGTTACGAGTATGTAGATGTGATATGTAGGTTATAATAGTGAAGATAATATTTATTTTGTAAGACGCTAAAACTATATTGGCAGTAAGTACATTACAGATTACAATAACTACGGTAAAAATATAATTTAAAATAGCTTCATTAGACGACGTCCATAATAATTATTGATTCATTTCAATTTGCATGTTTTAATCGACGTACTAGCACTTGCCGTGCAAGTGTAACAGGCGTCAAGTCCAGAAAATTACGTTTTTGAGTGAGGAATTGAACTAAACAGCCAAAATCCGATAATAACATTTAAACAGCGTAAAACACATAAATAAAATGTACCTAATTGCAAAATTCCATACCTGGTTGACTCGAAAATGCAGTATGGGGTATGGTACTAATACGATTTAGAAACGCCAAATAAGTTTACCGCATTCTTGCATTGGACATTTTGTAAATTATCCACTCTTTGTCGTTTTCTTACCTTGTAACGCTCATATGCTGCTTTGTATACTGGCAACTATTGCATAATTTTGCCGTGAAAAGTTGTTTACGGACTGCTGCAGCATGTTAGCTTCGATTATTATTTACAATACCCTACTTAGATATAAATTCTTTATTAATCTATATCATGTAACATACTAATGTAAAACTGGTGCTAATAACCTAATAGGTGGATGCACCTTGATTTAAATAAATAAATAATTAAAAATCTGGAATAGTGTTTTATAAAAATCGTTACTTTCTTATGCTTCCGCTCACCTCATCCAACATTACTTCTTTACGTTATACATGGTGCTGCGTTGACGGACGAAACATATAAAACCTTTATGCTAATTACCAGGCATTCAAATATTGGCTTCTTAATGATTTTACACAAACTTCTATTTAGTTTTTTTTTTAAATAACAGTGCATAGTGACCCAATTTATGTAATTTCAGATATTTTATTGCCACAAACTTAAAATCAATAGGTATTATGAAATATTTTGATAAAATTAATAGTTATTATTGAAGATGTTGATAAGATTTTGAAATTTGAAGTAAAAATATGAAAGCACCTGAGCAATTTAGTTGTGGAGCGTTGACAGTAATTTTATGAAATACGTATTCTTCCCCGTTTCTTATACGGTGTGTTCAAAAAGAAATTATATAAGGGTTGGCCATGGAATATAAAAGTAATGTCAACAGTAAGCTTTAGAATTCATTAATTGTCATCACTGTTGTTATTGTAAGTTTATATTATACCCTGATAAAGTGATTAAAAATTCTAAAGCTTGCTATCGACATTAGTTTTATTTTAAACGGCCAACCCTTATGTAATTTTCTTTTGAACACATGGTATAAAGGTCTCTTGAATGTAAAAATGACTTTATTGTTAAGTGCTTGAGCAAATGTCTTTTGTTTTTGTATCTGATTTACGAATTCTTATTTCAATCAGCTGTTTTCAACTAGGATTATCACTCACCTGTCGACTTTCAACAGTCCCTGATCAACACCAATTTGATATTTTGTTTTAAAATTTCAAAAGCAGTTTAAATATCAAATTGGACTTTTAACGTGACTACCATATGACCATACAATATAAATTGTTACTTGAGTCGTCTTCTACAAGCGAAGTACTTTTGACGAGTTATAAAATGTAAATGTCTTATTTTGACATTAGTAACTTTTTATAATTAAATGTTGTGTACACTTCTAAAAATAACAATAACTTGAAAAAGTTCATCCAATAGAAAACATTCCAACCATTTGACCACATTGTGATTATAGAATCACTGCAATGCCCATTAGAGTCCCTCTATTATACTAGAGTTGGAACATGTAGGTAATTTGTTTTGAATCAACAAATCATGGTTTACCCGATTTTCGTCCATTTTAAACTTTATGCACCCTTCTTTCAAATAATACCTGAAACCTGAACGCCTAAAAACTGCAAACGCATCAAGCTATAAAACAATTTTTTATTTGCTTACATCTCCAAAGGTTCAAAACAAGAGGCGGCGCCTTTAACCCGCCCGATCGATAAAGATAAACATTTCTATTGTTTATTGTTTTTATTGCGATTAGCAAGCAGTCCCGCATATTTCTTTCTTTCTACACTTCTTAATAAATACCTCTTCACTTCCAATACATAACACATAATGTACGGTCGTCGCCTTAAAAATCGGGCACTACACACTATTATGATATATTTTGCATGTATTTTTTAAGTGTATAAACTGGGTTTTTACAGTTATTATGGTTTTAATTGTTACGTCAGATTGCTTATTGTTTGTCAATTATGAAATGCCATCTCACATTAATGAAGTAACCGGAGCAAGAATACTCCAAACTCTAGAAGAACATATTACGTGTCCCGATTTCTAAGGCGCCAACCGTACATATTATGTTTTGGTTCCTCTGCTATCTGCAAGTTACGATGTCGATGCAGATGACGGTGAACCGATGTCGATGCAGATGACGGTGAACCGCCAACTGGCAAACCGGCCGACTTAATCGAAACGAATCGAGAGCAAACATTTATTCGAATGATTATTCAAATAATCATTCCGTTATTAATATCATTCGAATGCAAATAATTCGGTTATGAAAATTGTCCGGTTATGCCCATCACTAGTAGAAAGGTATCCAAGTCCATGATCAACTGTTTAGGAATTGTGTAATTTAAACAGTTTTAGCTCAAATATCGCACAGGTTAGTTAGTGCAGAAATAACCTATGTGTAAGCAAATTGTATATAGAATACTTTTGCACAGCGCATATTCATAAACAAGCATTAGTTCTTTGATTGGTTGTGGAGTTGGGATAGCTAGTTGTTGAACCTGCATTGTTGTATCAGCTCGAGCTTTGAGTTGTTACTTCCTTTTACAATAAAGAAAGTATTGGATTCACCCCAAAAATTCGAAATTCAGTTTTCAACAGATCTTCACGTTTTAGAGTCCCCTGATCCCAAAAAAACATTTTTTTTCATTGGTCTGTCTGTGTGTCTGCCTGTGAACATAATATCTCAAAAACGGAAAGAGGTATGGCGTTGAAACTTCATATATAAGTTTTGTGTACTATGTAGATGCGACAGCAAGCTTTTGAAGAAAATCTCATAACCGGAAGTAGGTGTTTACTCTTGTGATTTTTCAGTTTTTTTCGATTTTTTCAAAAACGGCTCTAACGATTTTTTGAACTGTACATTTTTATTAAATTTTTAATGGGTTTCTTTTGTTTTCTTTCTATTTTTTTATTAACTCCTATTTTAAATAGAACACCCGGTATATTATTACATTTTTGAATTCAGCTTAAAATTCTAGAGAAAATTTGTTTCTTGAACTAACACTCTATTTTGTACCGTTTTTGTAAAATTTGTAATTTTTTAAAATTTTTGACAAATGCTTAAAAATTTAAAATCAAATTTTTGGCTAATTATAAGATCACTGTAAAAGGATGTTGTGTGCGTGTATCACACCAGATTTTTATTAAAAATGAGTTCAAGGCCCAGACTTATGTCAGAACCATCGATCAGAGCTCCAAATTGTCATGAAACCACTAAGTTAATCATACTAAAAATACCTACTTTTTTGTGGTATCGGCGTATCTTTATGTTATTTCAGTGAGTATTTAAATTGCTACAAAGACGAGTACTGCCTGTTTAAATAAAACAATAATAATAAATAACGGAATCAAGGCACAAAAAAGTTGAGTTTTCTACAAAGTAACATTAACCTTTTTCTTGTTAGTGTTTCTTAAGGGCCCTCAACATCGTTATTAAGAGATTGAGGTGCACTGGATAAAAATTTGTGAATTGGACAAACAAGCAGATAGCAAAACGCTTTATAAAAGCACTTTGTGAATGCTTAACTATTAATACTAAGGTGAAATTCTGAAAAACAGTTACTGAATTTCAAGTATACCACCTTGAACAACTGTGTGATAATCCAGCTGCTATTTCAAAATGTATATGTTACAGGGAATGTATGAAACCTAGGCATTGTATATACAATTCCTAGGGAATGTATATAATGCCAAGCCAATTTAGGAAAATAATTTGTAAACGGTTTTTTAATACATACGCTAGGCATTGTATTCAATTCCTAAATGGTACTAAGCCTTTTATAAAGGCTCTCAATTCCATAATCAGGTCACATATAAAACGTAAAATCTTCATAAAACTTAGTTATTAACATTTAAACTTAAAAACTTGAGAACTTATCATTTTTTTTCGGCCAAACTGGCACAAAGATAAAAATGAGAATAAGCACATACTCAGGTCACAATAAAAAAAGTAAAAATCTTCCTAAGATTGCGATTATTAATTTTACTTTAAACTTAATAACCTAACCTAACCTAACCTAACCTACCGACATGACATCCTGAATTTAACACATTTCCGATTCCAGTTTAGGAAATGTGTATAATAAAATTTATTTCACACATTTTCTGACAATTTTAGGCATTATATACAGGAATTCTATACCGGGTGCTGACTTGCGCGACAGGATTAGCATAGTAAATTCTTTATATTCAATTATTTGCTCGCCTAATTATTAAATTGTAAATATATATTTTGTAGAGAAAAAAACACTGCATCCATTCATACTATTGCTAACATTTTTTCATTTTCCGGAACCGAAGGAATGCAAAAAATCAAACCAGCATTTTTACAAAAAGAGTGATGCCATGGAATTATTGAATCAAACCAATGCCAACGGAAGTGCGTGCGGGGCGGGGTGATCATCCAGTCAAAAGATTGAACGTAATATCGTTTTTCTCGTTTTGGTGTAAGTTCTAATCCTCATTATTGCACCTACAATTATTTAATAACGTGCATGTAGTTTTAAACTTAATGTATCAGTCTATTAATGGTTGTACTGTTTGGAATTTGCCGATACGGATATTTTATAATAAACAAGGAGCTTACTTAACGAATGTCCACCATAAAACCATTTTTGTTCTGGAACATAAAGAATTTACTATGCAAATTCCTATGGTGCGTCGCGCAAGTCAGCGCCCGGTATAATGACGGATTAAATACATTTCCGGTAACATATACATCAATATTTGACGACATTTTGCAAACTAAAACTAGTACCACTGGAATAATAATAATAATAATAATATTAATAATAATAATAATAATGTCTTTATTTCTGCCACTTGTAAACATAAAAATAATTATATAAATACATAGAACCAAAATTAGTTGGCAAGAAATCTTAGGGTAGAGTTCAGATGTCGTATTTAAGATAAAAGGCCCCTGCTCTTCCACTCAAACCCTAAAATTAAAACAAGAGAACTTATTTTTTGTTATTTAACTGAATTCCTATATGTATTAAACATTAAAACTAAAATATGATGCCCCGAATGAACCTTCACTACGACGAAAAAAAAACAGATATAACTATATATAATTAAGAGCAGCAAATCTAAATTATAACCGTTTCTATCCCTGTTCCTTCAGAAGCGCCAAAAATAGATGTCGCTTAAATGACCTTATGTTTAAATGTTTTACATTATTAGACAATGCGTTGTAAGTTTTTGAAATATTGTATCGAAATGATCTCTGAAAAAAGGCTGTCCTATGAAGAGGTGGTGTTATGGTAAGATCTAGATTACGTAGGGTTAAGTTGTGAATATCAGTGCGGAAAACTATTTTCTTAAATAAACATGTTGGATTTTTATTGGTTATGATTTTATGATAATGACATGATATTTGTAGTTTAAGTCTATTATTCATATTAAGCCACTTTAGCTCAGATAACTTATGAGATATACGTTGGTATTTCCTTATACCGAAGATGTAACGCAGGCAGGCGTTTTTGACACGCTGAATACTATTCAAATTATCAAACGTTTTTAAGAATATGCTAATAACTAACGTCGAATGATCTATTAAAGATGATGTTAACCAAGATGAGGGCGAAGATTACAAATAAAAATGTTATGAATGATTTCATGCAAGGTTTTCCTTTATGTAGGATAATATAGTCTTATTACCTAGTCTTCTGTTAATTTGAAAAGTAATTTACGTTCTTAACGTGCAAAAATTGTATGTCCTGATTTCGGATGTTTTATGACGACGCATAACGGAGTTCCGAAACAACCGAACGAAATCCATAAAACGTGTTTACGCTATTCTGAATCGTAAACACCCGTTTACTCAGCTTTATTTCTACAGATAAAGAGCCGCCTTACGGGCAAGATGCCCGTAAAGAGATGTTTTATCTATGGAAACAATGTTTTGTAGAAAGAAGGTGTTCGCGATTCAAAATGCCATAAAACATTGTACAATACTCGACCGTTTTACTAGAACTTTACTCGCTCGCACGGCTAACATGTTCGCTTCGCTCGCTCGTTAACCACCGTGCTCGGCTGTAAACTTCCAAGTAACGGTCTTGTAATGTAAATTACTATTATGTATATGATACCGTCATTATGCTTTCCATACGACTGTTTTTCTTAAAAGCTTATAAACGTCTTGACATTAATTAAGATGTGTCAACTTTAACTCTGACCTTCCGCCTCACCATTATTAACTTTAAAGGTAAGAGTGCAACAAAATTGTAATTTCTGTTTTCTTGCATAAGGGTCCACCAAGTTATATCTATACTAACTTACAGTTACAGCGCGTGAGGTTTTAAGGGAATCTTTGAAATGTTTTCTAATACCTACTTTATAATAAAGTGCCTTATCCTATATCTTTAATGTCTTACTTTCGTAAAGAAACCAAAATAATGAAAGCAAATTCAGGCTTATTTTAGCCTATGCCATAGAAGTTTCATTAAAATAATTAAAACCGGGTTCACAAAACATTAGAAACAAAAAACCAATAATGGACTCTTAAAACGATGTTAAAAATAGTAAAGAATATATATTTTTTATTTTATCGTAGTTACGGAAAAAAGTTATTGGGATAGTAAACCTTATATTGGCTCTCTTAAAAAGTTGAGAATTTCAACTTGGGCTAGTTCTGGTCTCACGCGACGATGTTTTTAAATAAAAAAATTTGTACTTTTAAGAAACATTTTATTTTTATTTTCTTTAATGTAACGCTTCAGGTTATTTTCATGTTTCTTATTCTTTTTCCCAGATTTTATATATTCGACTAGTACTTATTAAGGATAAAAATACTGTCGAAGAGAGCACTTCGTAAGAGATCGGACAGAGAGGTGATCCATCACGCTAATAGTGGGGGTGTCTTGATACGAAGCAATAAAACACAGTAGTCTTCTCCACGTACATTTATTAAAAAGGCGACATATTTCGAAACCAGACTAGTTTCTTCTTAAACATAACCTCATTTTAACCTACAAATTGGAACACGTGGTTTATTACTAATTTTATTACCAATGATCATTTTGGCCTGAAGATGAAACCAGTCTGGTTTTGAAACATGTCACCTTTTTAATAAATATACGTCGAGAATACTATTGTGTTTTATTGCTTCGTACTTAGTAAGAGATGTAAAAGATGCAAAACAGTAATAGTACATAGTAAAAGTGTGTAAGACAATTATTACACCATTTGTGACGTCAAAGTGTAGAACTTCGGTATTAACAAAAACTATCAAGGAAAAATGACGTAAATGGCTCAAAAATAAACTGCCCTATTTTTTTAAATACGCAACAATACTATTGAGAAAAGTAGTTTAGAATTAAAATAAGGTATCGCGTATGAAGTCACAGCCACCTTCTCAGAAAAACAAATTTTACCGGTTGTTTTTATTTTTTGACTACTCTGTATAATACGGAAAATGAACAGATATACTTCAAAGTTCACTTATTATCGGATATTAGGCTGCACTGTTGAACTTGAGCTTCGCTCACTTAGCAACCAGAAAATTACTTTAATCGTGTAATGTTTTGTGTCCGCGATCGCGAACATCGGCCACATCGAAAAATTTTAATAACAAGCTAACCGAACATCAATAACAATTCAAAGCAATTATAATTTTTATTTGAAATGTTATAACAACTAATAGTCGCTTAGGGCCAAGCCAGGGCTGTAAGGTGAGCGATTTAATTATTTGAAACAACATTTCTGATTGGCCACTTTTACAACAGTAGACGTGTGTACAGGCGCGTTGTCATGCAGCAGCAGCAGATTGGTTGGAAAGAAACATAATATTCTCCATCACAACAGTGTAGCGTTTTTAAAAAGCAGTTAACATTCCTTAAGAATCCTTAAAAATAAAAGTGATTTTTGTTGTATTTCGTTGCTTTTACTTTCTACAAAGGTGACGAACTTGAACGATGCCATTTCATCATTGGAACCACAAGAGATCATGGCAGGAAATGATAGCACCATCCACTGTGCCAACGAAGACGATAATTACAATCTTCTTGTCTTCGTAGAGGAATAAAAATTCAACACACACTTCACTCGTTGCTGATGTTGAACTGTAGAAAGAAATTTCGGTATTCATTTTTCGCTGACTATGTTCACGTCATGTTCATGCAACATCCATAGCACCATTATTATTTTAAAGTCTACGCCTTACCACCAATTCTTACGTTTTTAAGTGCCAGTGTTTCCTAAATCGATTGCATCCTCTGTTTTTGCTGGGTATCATATTTTACAAACTCTTTCACTGTTAAACAATATAGAAGAGGCACCGATAACAAGATCATCATTTTTTTCCCTTTAAGTATCTTCTATCAAACATTTTATCACTGCTGGCAATACTCAGTTTTTACTGAATGCATTGAAATAACATTTCCACCTACGAGATATCGACAAATAAACCAATGATTAATATAATATTTATCATAATTAAATAAATCCTTTAGCATAATAAAACGCAAAGCATAAATGTTTTATTTCATTTTGGTTCTCAAAATGGACAAAATTCAAGAATTCAGTATTTTGGCTACATACTACTGCGTCATCATCTCATCATTGTGCTAGCGATGTGAATTTTTGGTGTGCTCTGGTTTCTATGCAGATTGTTGGTGTTGCTATATTATATTGTTGGTGCTTGTTATACTGCTTAGCAACTTTATAGGCCATCGGGCCATAAAACCCATTTTACTGAAATAAACATAGGCCTGTTCCCAACTCAGTAAATAATAATCTTTCGTCTGGCAATTAAGGAGATAATATAGACTGCCAAATTAGCCCCTACGTCGAAGAGGTTGCCTATATGATAGGCTGACATAATTCTGCAATACTGACATGACAACAAAATTTAAATTCCGGTGGGCGATTCGGGTTTCATCAATTATGCATGCTTGCTGTAATAAATTACTTTTACTATTTCTTTGCAATGACTATCTACCTTACTTTAATATGCTTTTGCAAGGTATTTTTATGCATTGATGGCGAATAAATTAGATCACTCTCTAATCACGTGCCGCGGGAAGTAAACAAATTATACAGGAAAAACTGAAATGTTGCTTACTTTTGAACTCATTTAGCCGTATTTTAGATTCGGCTTCCAGCTACTAGCATTATTCTGGCAATATAGCGGAATGATATGCAATTTTTTATGGATCGGAATTCATACATTTTGTGGCTCAAGGTTATGTCGTTCCCACCCTCGCCTGAACTAGAAATACTAGATTGTGATCGATTAAATCTACTCCGGCACTTCACAGAAATTTTGCGTCATGTGTGCCTTTGTCGTTTGTTAAATTGTTAAACGCCTTTCTTGCTTGCGTCGCTTAACAAAAGGAAACGGCAATTTCCTCAAAGGTTGTTTCATGAAACATTAATAACTCACGTCTCGAACTGCGTCCAGTTAGGATTTCCAGGTGTCAGGACTTGTCCCGATTTTGAGTCTCAAGTCCTGGCGTCCCGGCTAGATCTTTCGGGATGTTCAGATTCCAGTTTATCGCTTTTTCGATTTTTACCAATGTTTGGCGTTGTCAAATCGGTAGCGGCCACCCTCGGTATGCAACACTTCGCGATAGCATTAGAAAAATATTTGGTGTTTTCCTAGTTAACTTTGAAAAAAATCGAAATGGCCGAATGTAGAAACATCAGTTGAAAACGAAAATATTGATATAAATGACACATTCTTATTTAATCAAATCACTGCAATAAAAACCATATTAACAAGTGAATTACAATCTCCAGACTGGAAAAAGAAAATAGCTTCAGAAAAATGGGTAGTTGTATTTTCCAAATTATAAACTGAATTTATCCAGCAACATAAATTGTTTGTGGGAATATATTTTTTCCATACAAGGTCATAATGGTGACGTGCGATATAATATTCTTTAATGGCAATATAATGGACGAACGAGAGAAATTGATACCTACTGTTGAAAGCATTTTTAAGTATCTAGGAAGTTATGATTTAAATTGTTGCGAAATGCACATTTACTTATTAAATGATAAGACTTTTAAAAAAGTGCAAATCAAATAGAAAATTAAAGAAAAGAAATAGAAGGTCAGTTCCGTTTTTGTGATTTTCGAGCAGAGTTGTCAGATTTGTGATTTTATTTTTGTTCCTAAAAAAATGTATTCCTTATACATATACAGAGTGATCAATAAAATGGAAAGCGAGCGCCCACTGCACTTCATAGAACTACATTTGAACTACAATTAACTGAATTATTAGTTCATGTGACTTTAACACAGTCTAATTACAAAATTACCTACACAAATATGCAAAACTATTTCATTTAAATCAAATTTTTTAAATTAAATTTATAGGTAACATTAAAATAACGATGTGATAAATTAAACAATATGTTAAAAATCAATTTTAAACATAAAAAAATTTACAATTCTACATTAACAAAAAGCGTGTACAGATTAATAGATTTTACTGTTTTCAATAGCTAGCCAGCAATAATATTTTTTATCTCCCTGTATATAATCAACATTGTCAGCACTGTTGGTCTAATTTTTCAGTTGAGTTCTAAGATTATTTTTTAAATAAACGTATAATATACAATAATTCAATGTTTGCTTGCTTAAATACCTCTTCCTTTATTTCTGTTTCTTTTTTTTGTGCGGATCATTGTCCCGGTTTAAACAGCCAAGAAATCTGGCAACCCTATCGGTCTAGTGAACATAATAGGTACACTGATATTATATTGTAATTATGGTGAGAAAATATGCATAGTTGGCGGACAAAAGCATTATTTCATTTTTATTCCGATTCCTCACGTGCTCTGCTCTTCAAACGCAGTTATTAAACTTCATCAAAACACATTACAATACAATTTCAACAATGAGTACTTTTTTAATGTTAGCATTAAATATGTGAACCTTTTTTTCCATAACAATATCAATAATTAATTAAATGTAAGAAAATCCAGATTCTAGCGAGTTGCAATGCACGCAACGGACGAAATCAAAATTGTGATACCACCATTACCACCGATGAAACGGGACATTTTGTCAAGTACACTTGACATTTTAATATAAAAATTTGTTTAAATTATAGTAAGTTGTTATTATGCCGAAATATAGTTTTATAGGTAACGTAAAATAAAAAAAAAGTTTCCTTCGAGCCGGATTTGAACCAGCGACCTATGGATATCAACATTGAACATCAACTACAGTCCACCGCTCTACCAACTGAGCTATCGAAGGCTGACAAAAATTGCTGCCTCTCAGCGGCTATTTTAGCGTTACGAGTTCCACTATTATATTTTGTTAATTTATATTATTATTACACCTTAATCATCTTATTAAAATTACCCCTTTATAAAAACAAAACTTATATAAATGCAGTAACATATCTTGAAAGGTATAAAATTGTTTCTTATAATAGATTCAAAATTCACTATCAACTCAGTGTCCTATGGAGGAAAAAGTAGTCCAAAAGAAACATCTAAATAAATACCTATCTTAGTTTCACACAGTACATCAGTGAACATAATACACAATCAATAATAAAAAACTATACGTGCAGTTAGTATTTTAAAAATTAACTAATTTTCCGCAAAATTAGTATATCTATTCACTTTTTTGTCTAATATACCTAAGTATAGTATAAAGTAGATAATGTTTGAAATGAAGCTATGCCAACTTGACATGTGATTTAAAGGCAAGCATATATGTATAATACATATATGAAGGCAAGATTCCACGGTACCAGTAACTCATACAAGTTACTAAAACCGCATTTCGCGTAACAGAAAAATGTACACATTCCAGTAATTCGCCAAGTACCTAACTAAAATCGCGGAGGTACCTACTAAACGTTTTCCTGCGTTTACAAGAACTATTTTTTTATTCATGTTTACTAGAAATGAACATGCTGATGCGTTGCGACAGCATGCTGTGCTCCTTAAAAAAATATTTATAGTTTAGCTGTAATGAGTAAAAAGGTGATTAAAAATTTGCAAAAGTCACTAGTGCACCCCATAGGCGTAGTTGGACTCTTAAATTTGTGTGCTTAAGTGATCGTTATCTTATTAAAACAAGGCATACAAAACTAAACATACATTTTATTGAGAAACTGTTAACTAATCATACTCTCTAAAATAACAACAAAAATAATAGAAGTAACGTACTTAATATTTTGTCAAAATTTTACTCTTTTATAGTTGACTGATGAATTCTTGCAGACTTTCTCCAGTGTGAATTTTTTGCTACTTTATTTTCTCTATTGAGTACTTATCCATATAATATTACTAAAACATTTTTGTTATATATCGGCAGTAAAACACGCTGAAATCGTCATTAAAATATGACAAATCAGCAGTGAAGTAATTCATTGTTTTACTACTTTTTGCAGTTGGAGTGGTGCCGGATGGGTGACAAAAAAAAATAACCTAAAAAGGGTTAGTTAAAAAGTTTAAATTTCACAATTTCTCGATTTAAAAAAACAGAATGGGCCCTACGGGCCTCGGTATCTAAATCCACATTTATGATAAAAAGTAGGGAATTTTCATAACCGAATTATTTGCATTCGAATGATATTAATAACCGAATTATTATTTGAATAATCATTCGAATAAATGTTGGCTCTCGATTCGTTTCGATTAAGTCAGCCGGTTTGCCGGTTGGCGGTTCACCGTCATCTGCATTGACATCGTAACTTGCAGATGGAACCAAAACATAATATGTACGATCGGCACCTTAGAAATCGGGACACGTAATATGTTCTTCTAGTCTTTGGAGTATTCTTGCTCCGGTTACTTCATTAATGTGAGATGGCATTTCATAATTGACAAACAATAAACAATCTGACGTAATAATTAAAACCATAATAACTGTAAAAACCCAGTTTATACATTAAGAAGTGTAGAAAGAAAGAAATATGCGGGACTGCTTGCTAATCGCAATAAGAACAGGGGTAAACGTTTATCTTTATCGATCGGGCGGGTTAAAGGCACCGCCTCTTGTTTTGAACCTTTGGAGATGTAAGCAAATAAAAAATTGTTTTATAGCTTGATGCGTTTGCAGTTTTTAGGCGTTCAGGTTTTAGGTCCCCAGAATTTGATGATTTGATATTTTTTATGATAGGAGGTAGGTACGCGATAACCAAATGGTGTTTTCAGTACAACCTGCTTTGTTTATGAGTTATGACGTATTTATATTTACAGAATTTTGAGCACTGCGTAGGTCGCTGAGATATGGCACGTAGTACCTTTGAATAGAGGTTTTATATTCAAAGCGTAGTACGTATCAGCATGAGGTTATTTTTCATTCGAATACTTGAAACGAAAACCGAGTTACATAGGTTATTTCAATAACCGGATAACAGGTTATTTTTCATTCGAATAAGCCCATCACCAATAAAAAGCTAAACTTTAGTGCCTTTGTATACAAATTACTATTGAGTCATTGTACTTCTCGGCCAATTTTTAATTCTTCTGATAACCTCAAAGAACCTTTTACACGATGCCAGATGAGAGCAGTTTTATAAATTTTATAATAATCAGAATCCATGAAAGTACCTATTGTGATTTAGAATTTATTTTATTTCAGGGTAATTAAATCCTGTTGCATTATTTTTATGAACATTGTCACATTGAACATTTGTCACTGTGGCAGGAAAAAGTTTACACTATAATGTGCCAGTATTGTAATTTTAATGTTTAATTCTTACTAAAACTGCTTATTCTCGGTTTGACCAAAACTTGCTATATTTATTTTTAAACTGGTTTGCCTCAGGTGAAGCTCAAATGCAATGGGCTCGTACTCAAATGTATATTTACTAGAAAAAGCACAGTGTTGTAATAGACTGTATAATGTGTTTAGATATGCATGCAAATTAATCCTCAATTTAATAAAATACTATGTACATAAATCACTAAAATAAAATATCTTCGGTGTTCTGTTATTTAGGGGACTCGTTCTGCAACCTGCACTACACGCTGGCTTGACTCAGGACTCACTGGTAGGTGTCGTTGCGCTAGGTAGCTCTAATGAACTGGTCAATAAATGGGCACCGTGCGTATTTGTACGGGACTCGGCGCACCACTGGTGGAGTTGTCCTTATCGCTTTTCGGGCGCAAGGCCGATGCAAGTTTATGATAGCGACGGAAATTAGCCCTGAACAAATGGACACAAATTTAAATGTGAAAAAATACACATTTGTGGTGGAGCTAACGTCACAACACTGAATTTAGTTTACTTGTATCAAGCAAAAAAGAAAATAAATAATTTACACAACAACGAGTGTAGTAATCATAACAGTCAATAAAAATTATTTTTATTTAGTGTTTTGTATATATTAGAAAAATAGTTCTAGATCAAGATGTCATTTAGTTCTCTCTGACTTATAGTAGTTCATTTGCTTCAATGGGTATGTATCAAGTTATGGCAAACTTCAATTTGATCATGGCATGCTGCGAATGAGTTTTTTAAACACACGAAGTATACCACAAGTTCATTAAAAAAGGCCATAAGGGGCAGCTGTGGAAATTCAAACGTATGAATAATATGTTGGTGACACTGTAAGTCTATGTCAAATTCGAGGTTAGCAGGTTAGGTTTTCCGTCAGTTTTGACACAGCAAAACTTAACCTGCTAACCTCGAATTTGACGTAGATTTACAGTGCCACCAACATATTATTCATAAGTTTGAATTTCCCTTATGTACTTTTTAATGAACATGTAGATTGGTGGTGAGTAATGCGAACATAGGCAATCAAATGAGCTAGAACACAGATTATGGGCTTTGAATGCGTTAAACAAAAATAGACTAGTAGGTATTCAATTGACAGCAAGTATCCGCAGAGTGTAGATATTTGGTTTTCAGAAAACACTGAATTATAGGATACTAGATTTTAAGTCATATATGTCTATTTCTGTGTAACTGGTACAAAGCCTCCATAAACTAGACTCTAGCTCTTTTGACTACCTATGTTCATTCATTTTCCACCACGAAGCTGTATAATTATGGCTCCATCGTATAATTTAATTGCACTAGTGATTTTATTGTTAATTTCAAGTTCTGTTTACCCGCGTGAATTTAGAATCGAGCCTAAATATTTAAAGTTTTCTGACTGTATAATTGACTTGTTCAACCTCTCTCTCTCTCCTTCTCTTGTTCTTTTGATATTATTAATATTTCTGTTCTGTCTGTATTTATATTCATCTGAAATTTTCCAAATCCCTCGCTCCAGATATTCAGATTTATTTGAATATCCCTCTCCAATTTAACGATTATTACAAGATCATCGGCATATATTAGCTCTGATACAAATACATGCTGTAAATTTTGAACCCCAACTATTGATTTTGTAACTTTATCTCTGCACTTGAATGACTAATAGAGGGCTTAAAATACCACCTCGCCTTACACCTATTCTAATTCTCTCGATAGCTGGTTGTTAGTTCTGACATTTCGAGTGGAACGGTAAATATTTTTGATAGCTTGCAAGAGGTTTCCAACATTTCTTTGCTCTGATAGTTCCCAATTTTTTATTAAAAGCCTTTTATTTATTACTATACTGAATAGTTTTTTCCCTCAGTTGTTTCACACAATATAGATCTGTTGTGCCACGTTCAGGTCTGAAACCACATTGGTTATCATCCAATATTACTTCTACTAGCTGTAGCCCGCGGCGCATGCCGCATTTAAAGTTTCGCGCATTTAGTACAGTGCCATCAAAAAAGCCCAAATACCACGTGATCACTGTAATATAGGCAACCCATTTAACACATTGGCAACAGTGTTTTGGAAAACTAATTGTAGCAATCACAGTGGTGTACACTTTTATGGTACAGGAAGCTTATCTTCATGTAAAATTATGAAAAACCAATTTGATGCGCATTGCACAACTGTAATTGACAAATCTTGAGGAAAATTGATACAATAAACGTGAATGATAGAATGTTAAGTAATATGTAATTTAAAATATAACCAAACTTTGTATGTTTGATAATTACTTCATTCCACATATTGCCAATTCAGTGAAATCAAATATGATCACAGTGCCTTTCATTGCCTACCTTGAGAGCCAATCTAGATTCTGTAAGCTGTACATAATTCTTCAAATGTCCCCATAAGTAAAAATTCAATGGCGTAAGATCCGGGATTCTCGGCGGCCATCCTCCACGGCTTATAAAACGGTCATCATAAAATTCTCTTAAGATAATTAATTTTTCGATAAATGGTTGTAAAATATTATTACATCTTTCAGCATTTATTGTATCGTGGAAAAAAATTGGGCAAACAAATTCGCCTTCGTGACATAGCTGCCCATACTCCAACTTTAAGCGGGTGTAAGCTGGTTTCAACATCAATGTGTAGTCTAACAGGTAATTACCATAAACCATTGGCAATATTGAATTCGTTGTCCAAAATCATGTGGATACAGCTGTTGAACTACCTATACCTTGTACGAGTGCAAATGTAGATTTTCCTGGAGTGCTTTCCATTAAGTTCCATACGAAATCCTGTACAAAGAATAATTTTAAGTTTAAGATTTGCTATTTAGGTACCTGCTTATATTCCTACCAGTTTGTGCAGCCAACATCGCAGAGGATTTGTTAGTATGTCTCTCAATTTTAGTTTGAATATCCTCCATCACTTCTTAATAATAATAAAAGCGCCTTGCTCGCTTGCAAAAGGCATAATTATTAATTACAAATCTGAGTCACATCATGACTTATCGAAACCATTTCAAAGTAGATAAGCTAGCTCTCAAAATAACTGTTGTTTTCTTGGTGCAAATAAAAAGCCGTAAGTTCGATAAATAATACAGGTAATATCATGGCAGTGCGTCATGTCAACTGTCAAGTAAAACTTCGACATGCCTTCTAATAAGGGTCAGTTTAAACGTATTTTATAGGCGCGTTCTGCAAGGCAAAAATAAACCCGCTTTATTATTAAACAGAATGTACTTGCGTTTGAAGCTGTGTTCGTAGTTTTAAAAAACACAAGCAATAGGTATAATAAGTAATTGTGTTCTGTGATAATATTGCTATTAAAAGTAGTGAGACTTTTATTTACAAAAACCCGAAAATAGAAACGGTCGATTGCAACCATGGTACTTTTGCGCGTTTAACACGACATATAGTGTTCTGGATTATTATATAAGTATGCTTTTGTCCCTTAGCCTAGGTTCCAGAGCTAGCTTGAATTACCGTAATTGCCAGATTTTCAATTACTGCAATAAAACGGTAATTCAATTATCACTTACTTGGCAGTTGTAATTGCACAACATAAATTACTTTTTCAATTAGTTTCACTAGACATTGTTGTATAAATATTTGTATTTAGTAGTAGATAGCCATGTGCTAGTATTGAACAAGCAAATTGAAATTAATAACTAATTATTATGAACCAATATTGCATAATAAAGCTATTTGTTGTCAATTGTTATAGAAAAAATTAACTCAACACTTACAGCAGACATATTTTTCGCTTCTTACACAATAATTATTTAGTAAGCTACAATGCTACATCCTGCACAGCCTACACTACACAAGACACAACACATGCACATCTGATCCACAAACATATGCGCCTGCACCAAGCATCTCTTTGCTCCTGCACAAGATTAGCTGTTATCCGACTAGTCATAGGAATTCAATAATTATACTTATATTGTTCCAGGACTGCCTTATTGTCAGTTCCTTAACATGAAGCTTTCTTATCTTATCGTTTTGGCCTCTGTTACTTTTTGTTCTTTGTAGCTATCATAATTACTGTAATTTTTATTGCTTAAATATAGTTTCCACAATTTCTCCTTCTTGTGGATTTTCATTTTAGTGTCCGTAGAATAAGGACGCTGTACATTTAGCTTTCCTACCGTTTGTCACTCTACATACTTCCACAGCTATGCTGCATAAGTCTATTTAAAGATATTCCATAGTACCTCCAAATTGCTTTCATATTTCCAGGGTGTGTTCTTCAATTTTTTGTTTATCTTCTTGTCATACTCGATTCGTACATCGCTCTGGGGCAGTCTTTATACCTCAATACTGGGCTGGCTGTAATTATTTTCTTTTGGCTGTCCCTACTGGTTGGTTCTTTCCCCTTCTTCAGTTTAGCTTCCACTAGGAAATGATCCTCTACTGTCCATTAACCGTGTATATTACGTATATCCTTATGCTTATAGAAAATGTTGCATACCCGTAAATTTTTACTTAAACAAAACTCAATAACTCTTTTTCCGTTACTGTTGTTTTCATTCTCCCCATATTTACCTACAGGGTACATTTACTCTGCTTGATCCAACTCCACCATGAAGTAATCGATACAATAACTTTATAACTAATTGCATCCATTTCATCTTGTAAACTATCCCAAAAAGCATCTTTCATTTATTTTTCATTTTAAGACCCAACTATAATAAATTTAAATATACACGTTCTGTATTTTGCCATAGTCTAATCTTAACAGCCTTTCCGAAATAATTTAACAAATTTAATTATTGTCAAATGTAATACCTAAATCTTTTATTTCAGTTTGACGAACTAATGTTACAAAATTGATTTCATAATTCCAGTTAATGCTATTGATTTTTCGCAAATCTGTTACAACCAAACATTTGTTAATATTAAATTGTAGGTTGTTCTTTTGGGTCCACTTGATACACTGTATCTAAATCTGCAACTCTTGACGATGTTCAATTGTACTAACCTCTTTGAAAATTTTAAAATCATCGGCATATAAAAAATAGTAAGAATATTTAACACTTTTGGTCATGTCGTTTATGAAAAGTATAAATAATAAAAAACCCATGTTTGACCCTTGTGGTACCCCAGATGTAGGTAGTTAGGAAAAAATTGATTTGTACCCCATATACTCAACAAAATGTTTCCTTTGACACAGGTACGATGTAAAAAGATTTAAACGTTTAATGGTGAAGCCCATTTGCGATGAATTATAAGTAGACAGCAATAATCCACTTTATCATATGCTTTTCAAAAATCTGTGTATACTACATCTAACAGATTTCGTCTTTACAGTATTTCCGATGCAGTTTAGGTGAAATAGCACAGATTGGTTGTTGAAGATCTGTTTTTCAAAAACCTATGTTGGTTTAAGTCGATTAATTCTTTTACTTGATTAGAAATATTATTAGTCAATAGTGATTCATACACTTTCGCAAAAACGGACTTTATACAAATAAGACGATAATTTTCAACACGTGTTTTTTTCTCCATACTTGAAAATAGGGCATATCTTTGACGTTGACCATTCATTAGGATAAATACCAGATTCCAGTGATAAGTTTATTATTTCATATAACAGATCAACTAAATATTCAGCACAGCCTTTTAAAATGTATACAGGAATATCATCCGGAACCACCAATTTATTGTTTTTTTAAATTCCTAATAGCATTGAGGATTTCATTTTTATTAATACCTAAGACGGTGCCTGTAGTTGAAGACGTAAATCATTTTTACATATTTTTTGGGGTGGAGTATATACCATATGAAAACAATTTGCGAAACCTTGTACTATCCTTACACCGATCTTTGTTTAAAGAAAAGGATAGAAGTTTATGCACTAAGAAATTTTAGAGCAGCCATTTTGTGTTGAAAACAATGATTTTACTGCGCTAAAATGAATCTGTTTACATTAGCTTCTTTTCTATAAACATTGAATTCCAACTTATTTTTATCTCTTATTACTAAGGTATCCAAAAATGGTAGTTGTCCTTCGTTTTAGTTCATATGTAAATTTTATGCTAGGGAGTTTAGTATTTAACTGATTCAAGAAATCATCAATACTACATTTAGATAAATCAAAAATACCTAGCAAAAATGTTCAGATACCTGAACCAAATCCTTGGGAAATAGGTATTCTTAATCCTAGAACGCATACATCTAAGAAAGTTACATTAACGCATATGTGGTGTCGTATACGACACCACACCTTTTTTTGTTTAATGAGGCACTTTAAATTTACTACACGCCTTTTTTAATTTATTTATGAGTATAAATAAATTAATTGTTAAATCTAAGGAAGTGATCAGGTAGGTACTAATATCTACGTTAAACAGTTTTGACAAATAACTACAGTGTGCTTTTTTAAAAACTCAATTGCAGCAGGCCTTGGGTAGACTGAATCAGTTGGCAGTACTGAAGTGTATTGTTGGTGACACTGTCTGTGTCAAAACTGAACCAAAACCTAACCTGCTAACCTCGAATTTGACATAGACTTGCAGTGTCAGCAACAATACATTTCAGTATTGCCAACTGATTCAGGCTATCCGGGGCTTGCTGCAATTGAGTTTTTAAAAAATCACTCGGTAGTCTCTGTTCAGCACATAAATTACACGGCAGGTTATCAGGTTAGGTTTTGCGTCAGTTTTATCACAGAATCACTTATTTTGGTTGCCTGCTCCACTCTATCTGTTCGGCGGCTCAAGTATAATAGCTAACTATCAATCCTATAAAGACAGTAGTGATAGCTATTTTAACAAATTCCACTTCGCATTACGTTACTATGAAAATTATGTACGTAAACTGACAGATGGCAAGTTGCTACCAACCAACACCTACCGAGAAAAATTGTTACATGATTGCATAGATGGCGTCATATGCGACACCAAGTAACTAAAACAGTAATTATAAAGCTTGTAACAATTTTTGGAAATTAAAAATTAAAGGGATATATCAATAATAATCTGCTGGAGAGGTACTGAAAATACGAATATTATAACATAACAGCAAATCACTAAAAACTAGATAGTTAGATAGGTGGTGTCTCATATGACGCCACCTATGCGTTCTAGGGTTAAATTCAGTTTCGAATTTTGACATAAAACGGTTGGCAACGAAATGAAAAATGATGTTTGCCATTGCTGATCTTTCATGCTGTTCATAGAACGGGTAGTTAATCTAACAAGCTCGTCAAATTTGTTTGAATCCAAATTATAATCATTAAGTAATTCCAGCAGATATGTCATGGTTTGTAGGACTGGTACGCTTGGAAACAAAAAACACACCATACTATCACCGGTGCATCTAGCAGTTTTAAACGTCGGCAAATTTCTGATATTTCTATCATATCAAATGCAGATCAATAAAGCAATATATTATACTTTTCCATCTTCAATGGATCTGATTATTTTTTCTCTTAAAGTACGCATATTCTATTCGTTATATTGAAAAAAAATCAATTAAATAGTCTTATTAAGTATACGATTAGCGTAAACTCACTTTCCTCACCTTTTTTCTGAGTTCAGTAATATATAAATTATAGCAATGTAAAAAATTAGAAAAGCACTTAAGAATCCAGTAGCACGTAGGCTTTTTACGAAAAACAAAAGCAGAATTAAATGAAGCCCATAAAACTTAATTATTTTACAAAATAATATCTGTAGCATAATCTTGAAGAATTTGTGACTGGAGTTACTTTTGTGATGAATAATAAAATTAGTGTCTAGACTGCTTTCTTTTTTGATTTGCACCCCTTTATTCTAAATTTTATATTTTTAGTTATTAAGGTATCAAGTGCATTATAAGCAAAATAAGCGCCCAAGATTGTTAGTGTAGAAACCCCCGACCTTTGACCGAGGTGTGTACAACTATCGCGGACACTTAGCTTGTAATGCCCATGATGCCTTCAACGTTTTGTGTCCTACGAATTTGAACATGTCAAAGTAATTTTGAATTTTTCTAGTTATGTTACTTGTAATGTTTGAATTAAAAGTTGTATCCATGTAAACAAATAGTGTTTATTTTTTATAATGTCCCTATAGAAACATTATTTAAAAATATCCTGGAGCGTTATTTTGTATACTATAGCATACCTTAATATAGAACAATTATCGTCAATTAATATACTGAAATGATATAAAATAAATATATTATTGCATCGAAAATATAGAATGATAATTTAATCCGATATTCTATTTTAAACAATTTTTCCATTTAAAACAAAACACTAAAATCGTATAGACATGACAGAAATGTGCAGTTCAGCAAAAGAGTGCGATTGATAATCATTTCTTTGCGCGTTGGACTGTAAATTTATTGTAAATTTTTCCTTGTTTTCTTAAAAATTATTAAATTACAAGGATATAAACATCATTACGATAAGTCCAAGTGAAATAAATCTGGTCATAAATGCGTTAAGCATTCAAATCAGCGTCCGCTTAAAAAGTGAACGTGGAATGTAAAAAGTAATACAAGTGCCATGAAAGACGACGTCGATTCTGACCTTGCTGGACGTCAGATTAAAAAGTTATCATTCATTTTAAGTGATTATGGGCTGTAATTCTGTAATAAATGACACTCCTGACAGCCGGTTACGTTTTAAATCGATTGCAAGTTTTACAGTTGATTTTTATTTATTAATTATATAAATTGTAAGGACTGGAAGCAAATCTCAAAAAAATTAGGAATTGTTTCCAAGAACAAGATTTCCATGTTAAATATTTATCATACCTGCATTTACAAATCGTTTTTATTACTCCTTCAATTTGATACATAAAAGGTACTCATTTCTACCATTAGTTTGAATTTTATATTATTTCAAATTCATTGAAAAAACTGATTGAAATCATTTACAAGCTGAAAGTGCATTTATTTTGCTTTCAAAATAATACAGCGCAATAGCTAAAATGATAAATTAGCCTTGTTAATATTACGACAGCCTTAATTTTTCTTTCCGAAGGAATAATATAACCTGAAAAGGCCTTTTCCTGTAATTGTATCGGTTAGCAAGGCGCTCACGTTCGATCCCAAAAATGTATTGTTAATGCCTTGCCCTTGTCTTTGTCATCGTCAGCAGTTGGACAAAATATGCAGTCATTGTTAACTACTGTCATTAATTATCAGGTTTATAACATATATTCATTCACGTCATGAAATGCTATAAATGAGATGAAATAGTAATCGTTCAATTGATATTATGTTGGCTCTCAAATACAGTTTCATGTTATTACGATCTTATATTATCAGAAATATAACAACGAAAGTCTCAAGAAACTTAATTTCGTTTTATTGTCAAATTCCCTTTTCCTTTAATCCGTGTTCTTTAATTAATTGCTCTCTGCGTTTAGTAAAATCGCCAAATCCATAATTTGTCTACCGACTCTGTCTGACGCTTTTTCAGCATCAATAATTTGTGCATTTTGATCAATCTCCTTTTAGAGCATCTGTATAACTGTAAAAAGATGTGTCCCAAAATTAATTGGAACTTACACCTTTTATGTTTTGTTGTAAAACCAGTTTAGTTTTTGCGGGAGATGGAGTCTTGTTTTGTTGTTAAGAGACGAGGGTAATAGGGCCAGGCCAAGCCGTCTTGTTACGAATATTTGTAGCCTATATTCATCCCTTCGTCAATGAATACACGTTAGTGGTTAAACGTATATTAAATTCTACTACATATCACAGAGCTATTTATACAATAAATGTATGCCATATTTACGCCCTACTATTAATAATTACAATCATATGTGTGTAACCTAACGTAATATTAAACGCTAAGTTTGTTATTTTGCCCCACTAGTTTACAAAACTGCTGCGCTGTGCCTTTGACATGCGGTAATACACAATTAAAAACTGCAACGTCTGTTTTGAAATCTAAGGAACTGGCGCTTGTTGCGTGCGTAGTTTACACTTAGTTGTTATCGCGGCACAGAAACATGACCCATATTTTATCTGGCGTAATTTATGCAGTTCCTTTGTAGACTAAATACGTGCACTTCCGTTCTTACTCTATTTCACTGTATTCCCTAAATTCATGTTCAAAAAATAGTTTGAGCATTCTGGGCGGGTCCCTTGTAGAGCAATCGGGGTTGGTGTGGGTTAGATGTCTGTTGCAGGGGCTGCTTCATGGACATTTCCCTTGGCGTGAGGTGTTGCGTATAAGGGTTCCAAACTGAAGTCGTCTTGGCCGGCGTTAGGCTTCTGTTGTCCCTTGATCTGGCAGTTGTGTCTCCATACACAATAGCTGATGCCGCACAGTAGGCCAATGACCAGTATTGTTACTATACTGCTGACAGACCCTGTCGTAATGGATAGGTGCCTCCAGTGTGTAGTAGATAGGTCATGTATTATTTGCTGCTGTTGAGTTAGCAGCATGCTTACCTGATGTTTCCAGGCTCGGTTCTTCGGCTAAGCTTGGATACTCGATCCCCATTGATCCTGCATGTGATGTAATGTTGACTTGCAGAATGTTATTGAATGTTACAACGACCGGGATCGTACCGAATGATCGTGCGTACAGAATGTGTTGTCCTGTGTGGATGTAACACTCTGGAGCGATTTGGATGACTCCGGTATCCTCAAGAGTCACTTCCTCTCGTACGTCGTTACAGATAATTGCTGCACTGGTGGCCTTGTTGGCTACAAACATCCATGTGTTTGCCTTGTACAGCTCCTTCCATTTTATTGTGGTAACATTGTAGCGTTGTATGCTACATGGCACCTTGTCCAAGCGTTGATACATCTCGTCGATGATGCAGTTTGGGTTTTTCTCGACACTATTTATGACAGTGGGTGTACATAAATAAGTGTGTTCCTTTATTGGAATGCTGACCTCGAACTTGGATGGTGGTATGCTGAAGTACTGCTGATGGTTGTAGTCCACAGCTAAGAAATACGGGTTGACTGCGATTGTTGCATACTCTCCGTTTCTTATTTTTCTAGGGATGGCGGTGACCTTGATGACTTCGTATTCGGTTACTTCGGTGATATGGAAATATCCAAATATCTTGATGGCTTCCTTGGTTTGTCCCACCTCCATCTTGTACACTGGCGATGGCAATATTCGTAAGTTTGGTGGTAACTTCAAGGACAGCTGACTTATTATTGTTGCTATTTCAGCTGGTGATACGAACTCAAATAAATGGCTCCGCTTGAACACTGCGTCAAGCAACTTCTTGTATTTTTCTGCCACTTCCTGCAAATAGTTGCTGGCAACTTGATATGCTGACAACACGTGAACATTTAATTTATTGGCGTCAATGGATCTGTACCAGGCCTTCATTTCGTTAATAAGGTGAATTCCTTGGTTGAATTTTACCCGAAAGTTTTCTAACTTTGTTGTGATCCTGCTCTCTGTATTGTTCACCGTAGTTATTGCTGCTAACATCAACTTCGCTTGGAGACCGGAAGCGTCGATTAGTACCTGCTGATTCTTGTCTAGATCAGCGATGTCCTTGTACACTTTTTCGTTTACTCCAAACACTGATGTCAGAAACTTCCCTAGTAATCCTCTTCGTGTTCGGTGTGAAGCTATCGTCCGGATGCTTCTCATGTCCCACAGGATATTGATTTGTTGTTCCATTATGTGGTGCATGAGTTCTTTACAAAATTGGTCTTCCGTCATCTCGTTGCTGTTGTCGCATAATTGTTTAAATTGTTCAGTGGTGGCGTTAATCCCATGCTCGTCCGTGATGAAGGCAGATATCGAATATTCCATCCCTATTCGAATTATCCCTCTATCGAGCTTTGAATTACCCACGTGTTCCACGTATATACCGGGTTGTAACCTTTGCAATGTATAGTTCGCTACACTGCCGGGAATTACGTGACACATCATGAGCATGCATATAAATAATGCTGCGTGTGTTTTCATATCTTGACTCCGTGCTGACCTTGTGGTAGGTCTGGAACTGCTGATCCTTGTGTGCACTGGATTGCCCTCGTTGTTTATAGGTAGCTGACAAACCTTTGTTATGGGTCGTTTGATTTGACTTCTATCTTTGCCCTGGATTGTCACTACTCTTATTAATCCATCTTTTCCTGGATGTGTATTAATTATTCGTGCTAACGGCCACTTGTTTGCCGATATGTTGTCTTCCTTGAGGAGTACCAAATCCCCTATTTCTATGTTCTGTCTCGGAGCTTTCCATTTCCCACGTTGCTGTAACCTGGATAGGTATTCTGTTGACCATGCTTTCCAGAAATCTTTTTTCATTTTCTGTAGCAATTTCCATCTGCTTAAATGATTGTCAGTGACTACAGTGTCATCTGGTTTGGCTGGTGTGATGAGTGCTTGTCCGATCAGGAAGTGTCCTGGGGTGATTGCTGACATGTCGTTTGGATCGTTATTCATTGGTGTCAGTGGTCTTGAGTTCATACAAGCCTCAATTTGATACAACAGGGTTGTCATCTCTTCGAAGGTGAGTGTGCTGTCTCCGATGACCCTTTTGGTATGGTACTTGATCGACTTTACCCCTGCCTCCCAGATTCCACCCATGTGGGGGCTTGCCGGGGGGATGAAATGCCACTGGACCGCTTCAGTGCTTAATTTGTCCTGTATTTGGGTGTCCAATAGCTTACTAGCTCCCACAAAGTTGGTACCGTTGTCACTGTAAATGTGGGCGCATTTTCCTCTCCTTGCAGTGAACCTTCTGAATGCTGCTATGAAGGCATTAGCAGTCAAGTCGCTCACTGCTTCAATGTGTATGGCCTTCGTGGCCAAACAAATAAAAATGGCGATGTATCCTTTGTAGGACTTGTTGCCTCTTCCTTTGGATACTCTAATTTGGATTGGTCCAGCGTAGTCCAGTCCAGTGTGTGTAAATGGAATGGACGGTGTCACTCGTGCAGGGGGTAGTTGTCCCATTAGCTGATGCATAGGTGCTGCCTTAACCCTTGCGCATGTCATGCATCTGTTGATGATTTTGGCAATCGCCTGCTTGGCTCGTACTATCCAGTACTTTCTTCTGATGAAGGCTAACGTAGCTTGATTACCTCCATGTAACGTTTGGTGATGCGCGTTTCTGATGATCAGCTTGGCTATATGACTGTTGCTGGCTATGATGATGGGGTATTTCTCATCGTAAGGTAACAGCGAGTGCTGTATCCTTCCTCCCACTCGAAGAATTCCATCTCCATCTAGGAATGGGTACACGTTGAACAAGGAACTCTTGCTGTTCATCGTTTTGCCTTGCTGTAGTAAGAAGTGATGTTCTCTTGGGAAGTCATGCCTTTGTGCTGATTTGATTATGCACTTTAGGCTGTCCCGTAGCTCGTTGGTGGTTAGTTGTTGGACCGCTACTACTTCCTTCCTACATTTCTTCATAAACCGCTTACAGTAAGTGATTACTCTTATCATTTTGTTGTATGATGAGAATCTTTCCATGTCATCTGCTGCCTCACTGATTGCCGCATGAACTGCTACCTGCCGAGGTTTTTTCCTTTCTTCTTCAGTAGTACCCTCTACTGTTGTTTGGGCTTTTATTCGTTCCTGGGTATCTTCCTTCGATAACCATTCAGGGCCGTGGAACCATAACTCTTGGTCACCTAATCTGGATGGTTGTACTCCTCTTGTGACCAGGTCTGCTGGGTTATCTTCTGACCTGACGTGATTCCAGCACTGCTTGCCGATGCACTCGTGAATTGTAGCAACCCGATTTGTTACAAAATTCTTCCATCTCTCTGGACTTCCTTTTATCCAAGCTAGAGTTATCATTGAATCTGTCCAGGCATATATTTCAATGTTGTCTAACTCCATGGTTGAAATGGTCTTCTTTATTAGTTTGGCTAATAATTCAGCCGAACATGATTCTAGTTTTGGCAGTGTCTTCTTCATCTTGAGGGCTGCCACTTTTGACTTTGCTGTGAGTAATGTCACTGTCGTGGTTCCTAACGGTGAAGACCTTTTTATGTAGATCGCCGCCCCATAAGCTTGCTCTGAGGAATCACAGAAACCATGCATCTCTGTGTGGTCATCCTCTCCATAATTTATCCATCTTGGGATGTGCACTTCCTCTACCTTCGGTAATTCTTGCCTGAATCTTGACCATCTGTCTTGTATATCCTTGGGTAATTCTTCATCCCATGAATACTGTCCGACCCATAATTCTTGTATTAATAACTTAGCAGTTATTATAACTGGTGCTAGTAGTCCTAATGGGTCAAAGATTTGTGCTATCTCTGATAGGATCTTCCTTTTCGTTATTTCGCCTTCTGGTCGCTGCTTGACTTTGTATTGTAGTACGTCAAGTGTTGGTGACCAATGTACTCCCAGTGTCTTCCTCGTAGCATCTTCCTTGTCTCCTAATATGATGTTGGTGCTTCCTTCAGCTTCTGGAAGGTTACTAGTCCACTTCCTGAGATTAAACCCTCCAGTTTTCAACATCCTGGTTAGTTCGTCTTGGATGCTCCTTGCGTCTTCTTTGGAACTGGCTCCTGTTAGAAGATCGTCTACATAGAAGTCCTTCATGGCAATCTGAGAACCTCTTCGGAATCGGAATTGTTCATCCTTGGCCAACTGCTGCAAAGTCCGAACTGCCAGGTAAGGAGCTGCGGTTGTGCCATAACTCACTGTGGTTAGCTGATACTCTTGGAGTGGTTCTGTTTGCGAGAACCTCCACACAATTTTCTGGAAGTGCTGATCATCCTCAGCTACCTGTATTTGTCTATACATCTTCTCAATGTCTGCTGTTAATGCAAACTCATATTTCCTCCATCTCAGAAGGATATCTGTTAAATCTTGCTGTAGCCTTGGCCCAGTGTACATCATTTGGTTCAGGCTTTTCCCATTTGATGATCTGGATGAAGCGTCAAAGACTACTCTTAACTTGGTTGTATCACTGTCCTCCTTTATGACAGCTTGGTGAGGAATATAGTATCCTCCTGTCTGAACCTCATCTTGATCAATTTTCCTCATGTGACCCAAGGAAATGTATTCCCTCATGAATTCTTTATATTCGGACTCCAATTTTTTTTTAGTCTCGAATCGTTTTTCCATTTGCAGCATTCTGGCAACTGCTCTTCTTCTTGATTCGCCCAAATGACTGGGGTCCTCCTTGAATGGTGTTTTTACCACATAGGTCCCATCTTGCTTCCGAAATTGGGATTCCTCGAACTGCTGTTCACAGTCTTGATCTTCCTGAGAGATAGGTTTCTCCCTTGAGACCTCTTCTATTTCCCAGAATTTTCTGAGTTGGTGATCTTCTTCTAAGTTAGATACCATGCTCACCACTCTCATGTTGGGTTGTTTTGCTGCCTCTACTGCCCCAGATAAGATCCATCCTAATTCTGTCCTTTGCGCCATCATCCCTTGTCGTGCCTTCTTGACCCCTTCTAGTAGTATATCCTTATATAGATCGGCTCCTATCAGGATATCTACTGGACCTGGCATGTTGTAGGTAGGATCGGCCAGTAGGCATTGTTCCCATGCGTCCTTCGCCTTTTCCACGATCGTATTTCTTGGCAACGTTCCTGTCAGTCTTGCCATTATAAGCAGATCCCCATACATTCGGAAGTTGCTGGAAAATCGTGGTCTCATTTCTACTTCAATTTTTCCTTTGGATTTCCCTGCTTCGCTTTTTCCTAGCCCTCTGATGTCTGCTTGGATTTTAATTCTTGGTAATGCCAATAGTTGTGCTGCTTCTTCAGTTATAAAAGATGCCTGTGATCCTGGATCGACCAAGGCTCTTAGTAGTTCATAATGTCCTCAGGCTGCCTTTATTTTTAAAAATGCCGTGGCTAACAGAACTTTCTTCTGGTTGGGATTTTTCGATTTTCTGCTAACTAGGCTGCTTACTTCTTCCACCGTTTGTCCGGAGGTGGAGGCCATTTGGGCCTTCCTAATTGGCTCCTGCTGAGGTTTTGCAACTACCTGTTGAGGACATCTTACCGGAGTTCTGCTCCATTCCTTATGTAGCATAGTATGGTGCCATTTGTCGCAGTTTTGACATTTGTTTGAATTATAACATTTCTCATTTTCCTTGTGGACTAAACATCTCACACACAGCCGATGACGCCTGATGGTTTGGTATCGATCGTCACTGCTCATGGAAATGAATTTCGGGCATTGTGTGATCTTGTGGCTGTTGTTGCAGATCCGACATCTACTGATGCTTGTTTGATAACTCCTTACTGGCCATGGTTTTCTTGTTGATTCTGACATTTTAATTGGTTTTGCGATTTCCAGCTTCCTTTTGGAATCTTGAATTGCCTCCAGAGATTGGAATGTTTTTTCCAAAAACTTCAACAAGTTTGCCAGATCCTGGATCTCTCGAGAATTTGTCAGCGACTGTTCGTATAACTTCTTTGTATCCTTGTCTAGCTTCTTTACCAGCAGATGTGCTATCATTGGTCCCCACGACTCAGTATTTACGCCCATGTTGGATATGGCACGTAAACTTTCCAATGTGGTATCATGCAGCTGTTTTAGGCTGGCTGCTGATTCACAATCCAGGTTGGGCAGTTCTAATAAGTTGTCTAAAAATTTTGAAAACAAAATTCTTTTGTTATTATACCTGCTTTCTAGTAGGTCCCATGCGGTTTCATAGTTAGCGTCCGATGCGTCGAGATGTTTTATTAATTTACTTGCCTCGCCTCTGAGGTAAGTTTTGAGGTACTGCATCTTCTCTGCATTGCCTAATGTGGCATTGTTGTGGATGAGTCGCCCAAAAATGTCGTGGAACGTGGTCCAATTTTCATAGTTTCCTTCAAACATCGGCATCGTGATTTTGGGCAATGGGATGGTCAGTTCTTCTCGTGCTCGTGGTTGTTCACTTCTCGGGATGCTACTTATTTTGTTAAATATTTGAGCTATTACCTGGTTATAACGCTCTCGCATCTGGTTGTAAACACCATCCGTGAAGTAATCTTCCGCAAATTCTTGCTCACATCCGAAGATTTCCTTATGCATTCTCGTAATATTCTCCCACTGGTCGGAAATCTTGTTGGTTTTATACTCATAGAACATTTTTGTTTGGACTTGTTCCAATGCTAATATTGCATCGTCAAGTACCTCGCTAAATAACTGCATTTCAATTTCTTGCTTCTTGAGTCTGCCTACTTGCTCGATGGGGTTTTCCTTTCTTTCGGTTTCTAAGCCGTTACTCTCCTCATTAGCTGGATTTAGCTTCTCCTGCCACTCGTTTATGTAATCTGTAGTTATTTGAAATCTTTCCTTTACCTGACTGTAGAAATCCTTTTTTACGTATTCATGATCCGCTGGGAGTCGCTTCCGTAGTTCCATGTCACCGCTCTCGAATGCCTTCCACAATTCTTCTAATTCATCCTCTTTCTTGGCTAGGTACATCTGATTCTTTCTGCTTCCGGAATCCTTCTTCATATTTGTAAACAGTTGGCACATTTTGTCCGCCAGCTGTTTCTGCTCCTTTACAATTGACTCCATGTCGATGCGGCTTTTTTAATGCCTTTGGTACTAAAACTGGCTTAATAAGTAGTATCTTACCACTTTACGTTTTTTCCAAGTTCTTAGTGGATCGATTGCCGCTGAAGATTCTTTTCGCTGCACTGCGGAAGCCCTTGGAAGTTACTAGCAGGACTTATGCTGCTATCACTAATTCTCGCCTTTTCCTTTGGCGGAATTCCTTTGATTGAGTCATAGGACGTTTTCTCCTTAGCGACGGCTCAATTTGAACTTCTTCCTAATCTTTACACAGAAGAGTACATACCAATTTTGTCGCGAGTCCTCCAAATTTTCTAACGGATATGGCAGATCCGGTCCAGTTGCTTACTTGCCCAGAGCTTCGAATCTGTTCCGCGTACCCAAGACTCTTGATTGTTGCACTAACTTCTTTAAGCCTCCAATTGGTTGGCTTAAGGATTTTTACCCAAAAAATCCAGTTTCCTCTCGTCCGGGGAGTAGTTGGCTTGTAGGACCAATGTCTTCTCCAAATTCCGGCTTCTTCGTTAATCGGGGAGTTGTTGGCTCGAAGGACCAATGTAAAAAGATGTGTCCCAAAATTAATTGGAACTTACACCTTTTATGTTTTGCTGTAAAATCAGTTTAGTTTTTGCGGGAGATGGAGTCTTGTTTTGTTGTTAAGAGACGAGGGTAAGAGGGTCAGGCCAAGCCGTCTTGTTACGAATATTTGTAGCCTATATTCATCCCTTCGTCAATGAATACACGTTAGTGGTTAAACGTATATTAAATTCTACTACATATCACAGAGCTATTTATACAATAAATGTATGCCATATTTACGCCCTACTATTAATAATTACAATCATATGTGTGTAACCTAACGTAATATTAAGCGCTAAGTTTGTTATTTTGACCCACTAGTTTACAAAACTGCTGCGCTGTGCCTTTGACATGCGGTAATACACAATTAAAAACTGCAACGTCTGTTTTGAAATCTAAGGAACTGGCGCTTGTTGCGTGCGTAGTTTACACTTAGTTGTTATCGCGGCACAGAAACATGACCCATATTTTATCTGGCGTAATTTATGCAGTTCCTTTGTAGGCTAAATACGTGCACTTCCGTTCTTACTCTATTTCACTGTATTCCCTAAATTCATGTTCAAAAAATAGTTTGAACAATAACTTTTGCTGTATACTATCCCTTAGGCGTTCTCCCTGTCTTCTAGCATACATTAATGAGGTGTAAATATCGCCATTTAATAATATTCCGTTGTACTTGATGAGTTTAGCATTTACGTTACTGGTCCGGTTGCTTTTCTATGTTTTGTTTAGTCTTTCTTGAGTAATTAGATCGACATTGCTGGTATATGTAGTGGTTTCACTTTCTTCTTGTATTTTGTTGTAGCGCCATAGCTGCGGATAATGGTCTATTATTGAAGGTCATCCTCAATGTTGCTGATTAATCTTTCCCGTCTTTCGCTTTGAGCTTTTCTGATAATACTCTTTGCTTTATATCTTTTTGTTTTTTAGATATTATATGTTGTATCGTTTTGTTGGTTTAAATAGTTTATGGATGCCTTTTGTTTTTTTCGTAACAACCTCTTCTATCTCTTCGTTCCGAACATTGTTTGACTTTTTTCTCCTGTTTGTTCTCTACTTTCATAGCGCATTATATCCTGATCTCAATATTGCGGTGTTTATATTTTCCCATCCTTTATATACGTCTTACTCTGTGGGAGTATATCTAGCAGTTTGTTCTGTTTACTTCTTCTTGTAGTTGTTGGATTTTCAGCTTTTCTGGTTTTTCTTTCTGGTGATGAATTTGTTTCTCCTCATATGTCAATTATACAGTGCGTAAATTAAGTATGGAAACGGTGGTATTATTTGAATACGGCCATAGACAGAACTCTGAAATTTGGTATAGAAGTAAAACATACGGTTTTCTACTAATGTTCGTGGTTCCATTTTTTTATCGATCGTTACGACTGCAGCACGGCCAACCTAATTATTTTTTTAAATTGAAATGGGAAAGTACCATCATTAGAAAGCTGTTTTTGTGTAAAATCCAACGATGTAGCACTTGATATGGCAGTTTTTAAAAATAACTGTATATCGGTAAAAAAGTTGGAACCACGAATATTAGTAGAAAACCCTATGTTTTTCTTCTATACCAAATTTCAGAGTTCTATCTATGGCCGTATTCAAATAATACCACAGTTTCCATACTTAATTTACGCACTGTATATACTACCAAATAGTAATCAGTTTCGATGTCACAGCCTCTAGATGGATGTGTATCTTTTATCTGTGGTGACAATTACATAATCACATAATACAGAATATTGCGGACTTGCTCCCTTTAGCACACCAGGTACACTTGTTTATCTCTTTCATCCGGAAGAAAGTATTCGTTGCTTCCACTTCATAAAACGTACATCAATCTCACAGTGCTTATCCATTTTCCTTCATATGTTGTTCTCCAATTATACAGATTGTCCAAAATCTGTTTTGAACATAGGAAATTAATGAGTGCTACAAGGAAGACATAAACAAAATGAGTAGCAGGACAAAAATAGAATGTAATCATGGCTAGGTAAATTTTTAAACTGAAAATTAAGTCTAAAACATTGCTACAGGCTGTGGTTTGAAAATATCACAATTCTTGAAAACCCTTCACCACACAAATATTTAACAACTGCTAAATACGTATTTCGACAGCTAAACTGTCATCATCAGTAGCTACGAAAAACTTACACAGCAAAATATATATTAAGAATAACACAGAATATTTCCCAAGGATTAGGTTTAGGTATGTGGACGACATTTTTGCTGTTTTTGATTTAACTAAATATAGTATTGATAATTTTTTGAATCAGTTAAATTCCAAATTTCCTAGCATACAATTCACATAAGACTGTTAACCTTTCCTTTAAACAAAGATCGATATACCACTGAACTTTAGATCGTAAAAGACATCGCTGTGTAGAATAGTTTCTCTTCTAAAATTATCGACAATTTGATTAGGAAACAAAAATCAAAGTTGCACATTCGAAGTTCCACAACTCTCGTCAGTCTTAGAAGTGAAGGACTCAAGTGCATCAAAATTTCGTTTCACCCGGCTACAAAGAGCCTAGCAAACATTTTTAAAGAATTGGGCCATAAAGTTGTGTATGGTTCAAACAACAATATTAGAAATACGTTGGGAAATCCAAAAGACCAACTGAGGACTTTAGAGAGATCTGGAATTTACGAAATTAAATGTTCCCATTGTGATTCTAAATACATTGGACAAACACGTCGTAATTTTGGTACTAGGTTCAAAGAGCATTTAGTTCATTTTAGATTCAAAAGATTCGAAAACTCGAGTATTGCCCAACATATTTACGAAGCGGGTCATAGTATAAAAGAGGATGACCTAAAAATTGTAAAGCCGTTAACTTCAACAAAGCAACTAAATTCGTTTTAAAGCTTGACCATTTTTAAGAACGGAGATAATAAACTTTTGAACAAAGATGGTGGACCTATACCTTCCTCCATCTTGTATGATTTATTAAAGTTAAATTGACCGTCGGCCATGTTAATTGGCCCTCGGCCACGCCCTCAAGGCCAGACAGTATAAATAGCTGTAAATTTCGCGGGAATCGCCTACTTCCATGTGTCAGACCATTTTATTTCTCTGCAAGTCCGATAGTTATTTAACCACTTCGCATAATTTTGAGACAGAGTTGGCGAGCCTGCTTGTATGTCGGGGCCATCTCAGCCGTAACTTGCGGCATAATGCCTCAGTTTTTTCGCATCAAACAAAAGTCGGACACGAGCGTGGCTTTTGATTTAATATTAAGGTCTAGCGCACCGCGCCAATCTTTACATCATCGCTTCATGCAGTTGTGTGCCCCATCCGTCGTAAAAGCGTCTATTTTCAAGTTATTTAAAATTTTGTTTATGAGAGCAAGCAGGATAGCTTCTACCTTTTTCGCTTGCGAGCGATCACGCGTTTGGCGGGTTTGACGCGGCCTGCGCTGTGATTGGTCACTCTTGGCTCGTTAGAACGCGTTGGTCTGGAGAGCTTTCGGTTTGCGAGGGGATTCAGCCTCGGTCCGCGACAGAGGACAGTCGACATAGCGTGTTTGGTGGGCGTCTTCACGCTTCGGCGTGGAGGCGCCCGATGTTTGTGGCTTCTTCGAGGTAGACGGTGACGAATAGGCGTTGTGAGTGGTGTGTACCGTTGTGAGGTTAGGTGAGGAGGTCCGAAAATTGCCGTGGCCGCTCGTACAGTTTTATCACAAGCTGTTTAGATCAGATGTCTGTTTTCTTGAAATGGAATTATTTATGCAAGTAGCCTAATTTAAAGTCTCCCTAGGCGTGTGATCGCCTAGGTGGTGTTACACCGCCGTGCCCGAATAAATACAGGGGAATTCTCTGGACGTTTCCGTATTACACCGCCCCCCCCCCAAGCCTAGTGGTTGACAGATGTAGTGACATGTCGCCGCCGTTTGCAACATTCCGACGTTCTACCCCAGGGCCGAGCTGCTTAAAACTAGGTATTTTACATTTCATTTGTGTGTGCAACTAAGTAAATGCTCGGTTATATTACATTTAAACGCCGCACTGTGTGCGTTCATTCATACATTTCATTAGCGTAGAACTGATTAAATACGCCGCCAAATTACATTTAAACGCCGCACTGTGTGCGTTCATTCTGACATTTCATTAGCGTACAACTCATTAAGTACGCTGCCAAATTACATTTAAACACCGCACTGTGTGCATTCATTCAGACATTTCGTTACCGTACAACTCATTAAGTACGCCGCCAAATTACATTTAGGCTGGTCATCCATTGGAAGCGTAGTCGCGCGACTGGGAGGTAGCGCGTATACGTCGGCATACGCGCGACTAATCCCACTATACTAAATGTAAGTTAACAGCATCCACTGTAAGCGACCTTGAGCAACCGGGTTCAGTCGACTGCAGGCGACTGGCGACCGATCCGCGTAAAATGTGATTAGTCGCTTATTAATCGTCTGTGCTCTATTGCGTGTTCATTGTTGATATGGAGATGGACAACGAAAGACTGATTAGTGCCATTCGTGAGAAGTCCCCGTTGTGGGATATGAAAGATAAAAGATATCATTGTCGTGATGTTCAGAGGAAACTATGGGCAAAGGTTGGGGAAGAACTAGGTGCTGATGGTAAGGAACTAATTTATTATAATAATATTAATCTAACAGGCGTTTTTTATTTCCAAGTAAAAAATTCCATATTACTGTTATTATTGTTTAATATATGTTTTAACAAAATATGATTACTAAATAAGCAAAGGATGAAATCAAATAAAATATTGAGGCAAACACATAGATAAAATACTGTCAATACATAAAAGTGTGCACATACATTTTTTTAAGCGTTTGCTTCGTGTTCACAAAAATATGCTGTAAATTTTTCTCTGATCACATAAGCGGTAGTGACGCTTCTGTTTTCACCAAGGGAGGCAAATCTGGCTTGTGCATTGCTGGTTTTTGACTGTTGAGGTAGTAACACAGGTTGTGGTTCACCTTCTTTGTCGATTATAATGTTGTGCAGCAAACATATACATTTAACAATATCATCTACAAAATTTGGCTCTACCTCAATGCCTCTTTGAAGCACTCGCCATTTGGCGCTAATTATACCAAAGGCACATTCAATAACTTGCCGTGCTTTTGAAAGACGCTTATTAAAAATGATTTGTGAAGGTCCAAGTTGTAGTGCAGGAAAAGGTCGCATCAAATAAGTTTTTAGGGGATAGGCTTCATCTCCCAAAAGAACACGCGGAACTTTAATATTCGTTCCAGGCAGTGTGGTATACCGTTTATTACCTAACTCGTTTCTTTCAAGTCTTCTATAGAGATAGGAATTGGAAAACACGCCACCATCACTCTGCTTGCCGTATCCTCCTGTATCAATGGTAATGAACTTATAATCGGGTCCTGCAACACCTTGTAGCACAGTCGAAAAGAAATGTTTGTAATTTCTGAACATGCTGCCTGAATGGTACGATTTTCTCAATACACAACCACTTTCTTCTTCGGATTGCAGTCGCAAACTATGCAATATAGTCACCTGCAGTGGATGATACCAATCGCTCAGTCGCACTGTCGCTCATATACTGACGTATACGCGCTACCTCCCAGTCGCGCGACTACGCTTCCAATGGATGACCAGCCTTAAACGCCGCACTGTGTGCGTTCATTCTGACATTTCATTAGCATACAACTCACTAAATACGCTGCTAAATTACATTTGACGTTTTGCATTTCACTGGACCGAGCTTATTCAAATAGAGTCGTTATCTGTAACTTGATATGATTCGGGTGAATTGAATTAGCGCGATGGCCGGCTTAATTAAGCAAAGGCCGGCCCGCGAGAATTCTACAGCTGGAAGACACACGCCTCGAACCGCGCTCCCAAATTTTAAATTTACCACAAAAACATTATAAACTCGGAGAAATCCTGAAGAAAAGCACGTAGCCAATATAACTAATAAATCATAAAATACGTAACAAAGAAGCGACCGACCGCTACCCCAGCTAAATTGCAAGCAGCAGGAAAAATTCCACCGGCATCTGCAAATTGCAGTACAGTAAAAGCGAAACGGCGTCTTCGCCGACTCGCGTTAAAATTAAATTTAATTACCAATGAAGCAATTTGAAAAATCCTACACATCGCTCACAATTAAATAGGGGAATTAGATTAAAAAAAAAAACGCGGATTCTCTGGAAGCACGCAAACACGGCAAGAGCCGCCAAAAATCCATCCGCCCGGCAAAGGCCCATACACGGCGCGTGCGCTTATGTTAAATTAAAAGTAATCAAAGTTAAGGCCAGCAGAAGCAGTTGTCAAACCTAATCATGCCTCATATCGAAAGATGCGTAATTTAACAACGAGTAAGATAAAAACGCTTGTGCGTTCAGCACAAAAACGGCCATCGGACGCGGCCTAACTTAGGCAGAGCAGCATTAAGTGTAGCCGAAGAAAATCACACGCACGGGCAAAATTTCAAACAACTAGGGCAAGTCGCATATTGAAAGATGCGTATTTGCGAAAGGAAGCGATTGCGCGAGTAATCAAACCGCTAATTAAAAGCGCCAAACCGCTAAGGTCAAAAATATCCAAAAGCCGAAAAAGGGACGAAGCCCACACCTTGGCGACCAATGAGGAAGCTGGAATGTGCCAACAAAGGGCATGTCCCTTTATAAGCACGGACTATTTCCAGAAAGAATTCATTCATTCTTCGACACTCGCTCTTCAGCATTCGTCCCGCAGCATTGCTCCTCTGACATGCACCTCCAAGGTGCGGACTAGAGATTCAGCGGACTTACAAAGAATTTCTTTCTTCGATATTCGGTCTTCAACACTCATTTTTTAGCATTCGCTCCTTCAAGTCTTTGGCACGCACCCCATTATGCGACACTTAGACTCTGAAAAATTCAGCGAACGCCGAAGCCGCTCTCCGAGAAGCAGAGTCCTCTTCAAGCCATCTACCGAGTCGAACCTACCATTGTTCGATCCTCCAAGTATTTGGCACGCACCCCATTGTGCGACACTTAGACTATGAAAAATTTAGCCAACGCCGAAGCCGCACTTTGAAAAGCAGAGTCCGCTGCAAGCCATCTCATCAAGGCGAACCTACCATTGTTCGCCCTCAAGTCTCTGGCACGCACCTCATAGTTCGATACAGAGGCTGGAAAGCTCCAGGTCCCGCCGCGGAAGCGAACTCTCAGGCACCCTAGCTCCCCGGAGACGGCGTACGCATTCGACACCTTCCTTCACCATTGCCTGCGCCTACCGTACGCTACCCGTCGCGGACGTTGTTAGGATTTATTTTTTTAGGTTACAAGCATTGTACGAACGGCTGTTCGGGCCGTCACCGCCAGCCACCCCATAGTCGCCATTAAGAAAAATAGCCCGCCAGTGCCGCATGCCGCCCCCACCTCCCCCGTATCGCTACGCCGAGAACCGCCGCGCAGAGGAAGTCGCCGCCTGCCGCCGCCCCTGGACGCCCGACCTCACCAACACGCTTAGTGCCCTAGCCGCCTGCAACGCCGCCCCGAGCTCCGTCACCGCCCAGATCAGCGTCACCACCTCGAGCAGCACTACCGCCCCGGTCAACACCGCCGCCCAGCTCCGCGCCACCAACCCAGGGAACCTTTCCCCCCATCAACACAGCGCCGCCGGACGCCGACAAAGGTGGGGTGCCGTGTGTCCCCCCCCCCCCTCGAGTGTACTGAGGACCACGCTTCTAATATTAAGTTAATTGTATATATTGCGATGGATGGCTCTTAATTGTTTACTATTAATTTGCTTTTGCTCCGCGTTCGGCGCCAAATTAAATTTGCAATGGCTCCTACCTAATTTGTTTAGTATTTAGTAAGGGACAGTTTAATTTATTAATTCGCCGCTGCCTCGACGTTGCGGAGCCAATTATTTTGCTATGGTATCTGAGCTGTATAGTGTTTGTAATATTCATATAATTGCTCTAATATTAGCCACTATTTGCAATTTTTTATAACATGAATTTTTAGACTGATTAAAATCTAATTTAGTTATTTATTTTGATGCAAGATAAATGGTAGTATGCCCTTTTTGTATTCTATTTATCTGCAATCGATTACCATAAAACGCTAGCTCGGTAGAACAAGAAAAACTCATTAATCCCAGGTGAGTTCCTATTAAGTTGTAATTTACAATTTATCTGGTGCGCCACTGCTCACCGGAATTGGTTCAAATGCAAAAGGTTGTCAAAAATCGCACAAATCAGTTTAAATCGTGCCGTCCGCGTTATGACGTGACAATAAGTGAAATTATGAACATTTCATACACGTATTTATTCAAATTCTTGCACATTGGCGGTAATTACTAGCTTTTATTTCAACAGGTGTTTGTTTCGTTACGTCGAGACCGTTCCTTGATTGTTAACCGACGCTATTTATAGGCATTTGTTTTTATCTTCGCCTAACCTCAAAACTGGACTCTGGTTAATAATTTGAAATCCACCCTCGCTGGAGGCCTGGATACGCTTGAATCTTGTTCAGCACGGTATTGTCTCGCGTACACCCAAATTTCTGGCGGCTAATACAGTTACTTCTAGGTTAACACAATACCTTAAGTTTGAAGGTCTGCGTTGCAATGTTCGGAAAGGGGCGTTGTTGGTACCTGCCTCTGGGACAGTTTTATCCGGTGATGATGCTGTTGGTCGGTCTCCTGCAGCCCTACCTGATGCGTCGCGGTGGAAATCCCTGGCTCAGAAATCTTGGTTTGGCCGGAATCGATGCTCAAAATCCCGATATGATCGGCTGACGGAAATCCTCGGAAGCGTTCTTGGTGAAAATTCACTTTTTGTTGCGGAAAAGGCCACAAACATTCACGCATGAAGTAGACCACTTGGTGAACACAATGGTATAATTTTTGTAGGTAAAAATGATTATTTATTAGGTAAAAACTTCAATTAAATATGTAGCACAAATCTACATGTCAATCTTATAATTTATTCAATGGTTATTTGCTGAAGTCCGTTATAAACAAATAATAATCTAATACTATACAAACGAAAATTAACCATGTTCAAATCAAGTTCATTTTGAAATAAAATTGCTTATAAATTATTATTTTTACAAATTTCTTATATATAAAATATTGTCTACATTTTTAATTGTTAAAATGTCTCTTTGCGCCACCACACGTTTTATTAATTGCTCTGATATTTTCTCTCGCGTAATTGCACTGATTAATTTTTTAGAGTTTACTTCCTGCACAATTCCTCTTTCCTGTCTCTGTTTGCTTTTCACTCGCTTTTCCAGGTCTTGTTTACTTTTCACCATTGCTATTCCCTGTTCCATATGCCTGCCTTCTGATTGCTCTTTGCAACGTATAATTAGTTTATTCTGGCTTATTATACCTTTTTAAGACTGCTCACACATTTCCTTGCTTAGTTATTTTGAAATCTACGCTCAATGACATGCAAACTTTTCTGCGACTATTCTTTCTATCAGTTCGGCTTTGATTCTGCACAAACCTAATATTTAATTAATTTTGAAAGTCAACTACAAACCTGTGAAAAACGAACTTTGCCCTTTGCGTTCCTTACTCAAACCATTTATTTTACTACAAGCATCTCTTTTTCAGTGCATTTACTGATTGCCATTTAAGCTTAGCATTGCAGCTAAATAAAACACCCCAACTTTGTGCTTATTGACTTGTTTTCTTAAACTGTACTGCAAGCAGAGTAGAGCCTTGGGCAGTAAGAATTTTTTTCCTAGAATAAACATGAACATTAAACTAATCTCCCAGGTAAAAATTGTTGTGTTTTTTTTGTCCCACCAGAGCCTCCATCTACCGACTGAGTTAGCTGGAAGGTGGCGTTAATCCGCCATTTTTGACATTAAACCCTCCCTCGCGCCATAAAACAGAGGACCAGGCGTATTAAACTAACCCAAGCATGGTACGCCCCCTGTTGCAATTAATCTTTGTACACTGAATAAAGTACAGTGTGTTCATTTCCGCGATTTACGTTTGCTAGCTCAGCTAAATAGATTGGGCTATTAGTATTTGACTGAAGCATTGGGCGCGCATTCTTGATTTCGCCTGTCTTTAGGTGAGTGCTGATGTTAGCTAGGGCGTTCATAGCTGGGGTTCTTATGTAGTCTTTCTGCCACTGTACCTATAACATTCTGTGAGCCGATTACGTCGGCCTTTTTTGTAACTGTCGGCCGGAGTTTTGGCCTAATAGATTGGTTTATTATAATTGTCGTATGATTATCCCTGGTTTGTGTGCATGTTTGTTTACAGGGTGATTCCGTTTCCATGTCAAGATCGATGTAAAGCGAGGCTGGGTAGCGGTTTTTGAGTGATGCAGGTAGGTCGGCGCGCTGTCGCTACGCTGTTTCCCAGAGTCAATATTCGAGAATCCTACCCCGTTTGACTTTCAAGGTTCGGTTGAGCGTGGGTTTCCTTGAGTCGGATATATACATCAACACGCTTGTCCTGTGTTGTCTCGTTTTAGGATCCCGCCCCCTCACTGTGCGTATCTGAGCCGAGGCCTTTAGCCTGTTCTTACGATTTCCAGGGTGAGCGTGCACGTTTCTCGGACGATAAATCAGTTTGATACTGTAACACATTTGCGATTTGGTGACGAGCATATCTTTGCCATTTTGCTGTGTAAGTTTTTTGTAGCTACTGATGATGACAGCTTGGCTGTCGATATACTCATTTAGCAGTTGTTAAATATTTGTGTGGTGAGGGGTTTTAAAGAGTTGTGATATTTTCAAACCACAGGCTCCAGCAGTGTTTTAGACTTAATTTTTAGTTTAAAAATTTACCTAGCCATGATTACATTCTATTTTTGTCCTGCTACTCATTTTGTTTATGTCTTCCTTGTCGCACTCATTAATTTCCTATGTTCAAAACAGATTTCGGACAATTTGTATAATTGGAGAACAACATATGAAGGAAAATGGATAGACACTGTGAGACTGATGTACGTTTTATGAAGCGGAAGCAACGAATACTTTCTTCCGGATGAAAGAGATAAACAAGTGTACCTGGTGTGCTAAAGGGAGCAAGTCCGCAATATTGTGTATTATGTGATTATGTAATTGTCACCACCATCTAGAGGCTGTGACATCGGAACTGATTACTAATTGGTAGTATGTACGTTGGTATTATTTGAATACGGCTATAGATAGAACTCTGAAATTTGGTATAGAAGTAAAACATACGGTTTTCTACTAATATTCGTGGTTCCAATTTTTTTATCGTAAATAAGTCAATGAAACAAACAAACACTTCTGTCAAATATTTTATCTGTTATTAAGAGTATAAATAATAATGGTGAGGCACTAACACCCCATGAAGGAGCTTGGTCTGCAAGGCGGAAGGTCAGAGTTTCCGTATCCTCGCTTTCACACCCGGCTGTCGCGTGTTAAATTCATGACACGTGGTGATGCGGTGAGCATCACGCATTATACAACCCTTATTCTTTCGAACGCAGGTCCCCAATTATTTAAAGCGACTGGGTAAGTCGCCCGCCAGGCATTGAGCTAGGCTAGCGCGTATGAGTATAAAGTGAGGTTTAAATATACTATTGTTTACTATTCGCATAATTATTTTAATTATTTAAACCGCACTTTATACCCGTAATGACAGATAAAATATTTGACAGAAGAATTTTTTTGTTTCATTGACTTAATTTTAGTTTAACAATTTAGCTAGCCATGATTACATTCTATCTTTCTCCTGCTACTCATTTTGTTTATGTCTTTCTTGTCGCACTCATTAATTTCCTATGTTCAAAACGGATTTCGGACAATATGTATACGGAATCGCTATATTTTCTATTCTCGTATTTACATCTCCTACTATTATGAGATAGTCGGATTTATTTATCTTATTAACTTCTTTCTGTAGTTTCGTATAAGAGTATCATTCTTTTTTTTCATCTTCCGGTGCAGAGATACCAAAAATACTTATATATTCCCTGTTCGGTTTTAGTTTTAGGTATTTTTGATTTTGCGTACTGGATTTTTCTATACTGACTTATGTGGCCTTGCGAAGATCTGCAAGAAGAATTATTTCTTATAGGTTAACAAACCCATATGTAAATTAATCAAACATAATTTCCTACCTTCGTTATAATGTAAGTGATCTTTTCTTTGTTGTCACGTCTCTTTATGGTAGTTCAAAAGCAACTGCAAGAATTACCACTTATTGATGTTGACTTCTCGAGTAAACCAGAATAAACGCTCTGCCGAATTACCTGTTCAAAAAGCTCAGGATTTAAAATACGTAATTGGCTAACACTGCACATGCCCGCTGAGAGGAAAGGTAGAGCCGGTACATATTACAGCCCGAACCTTTAAGGGTTCCTGGTTTAGACTAAAAATCATTTTTTGGAGTTGCACTCTGACCGTGTTCGTGGCAAGTCGAATTCAAGACAGTGCGGTCTCGTGCAGATAAACAACCAGCTGTTCTAATCGGCAAGTGCATTGACTTTATTTTTACTTAGAAATTATAAATAACTAATACACCGTCTACTTGGGTACCAAAATATCCCATTTCAGCCGCATAAGTCGGCGTGACATCCCAACAGTTAATCTTAATTAATAAGATGTCTAATCCCACACAGAATAAAACCCCCAGCCAAAGCGGTTCCTCCTCTACTACTCCATACCCTCACGCAAATATAAATACAGACTTATCCCGATCGTATTCCACCGCAATTCAAAAAAATCCTACTTTTCACTATCCCCAAAAGGACCAGGCAATTATATTAAATTCTACAGAGGGCTTACAACTTAAAGAATATATATATTCAGTTGGAAACATTGTTGGGCCAAAAAACATAATCGCTGCTTCACGGCTATCCAATGGCAGAATATGTATTTATTTATCCAGCAAAGCTTTAGTGAACGACTTTATACAAGAACGTAGCACGATAAATGTATCAGGACACGAAATAAATGTCAGGAAAATGATAACACCTTCCACAAAATTAATAATATCTAATGTATGCCCCTCGATACCACATGAATTCATCGAAAAATCACTGAAAGATATAGGATTAAAATTAACATCCTCAGTTAACTTTATTAAAGCTGGTTTATCGGAAACAGAGTACATGCATATAATTAGTTTTCGACGTTCGGTATTCTTCTTGCCGGAAGCAAACATTCTAATACCAAATTCATTGCTGATTCATTACGAAGGCGACAACTATCGAATTTTTCTCCAACAAGACGACATGAAATGCTTCTTATGTAAACAAACAGGCCATCGCTCCGTTAACTGTCGAGTTAATTTAATGGTTAACTTAACTGAAACTATAAATAAACGCCCCCTACCAACAAGCACTGAACCTTCACCAGAAGTAACCAATCCAGATATTAACATGATGGAAGAACAACCTGACAACGTAATAACTTCACAAAATAAGTATACTGATGAACTACAAAATGAGGCTGAATCACTCGATACCACCTTCCGAAAACCTTCCAAAAAACCAAAAATAACAGAGACACCAGATCAACCCTCTTTAGAGGAAATGCTAGCCCCAATTCAAAAAGTTTTAACTGAGGATCCAAATAAGTACAATTACACATATGGTGATTTTAAAATATTTTTCCAAGAAGTGTGTAGAGCCAAAAATCCTCTGGAAGTTGCAAAGAAATTCACAAATGATGTAGAAGATCTAATTGCCAATCTACAGGATATGTACAGTCTACTAAACCATAAAAAGATAAAATACAGATTTACAAGAGTAACCAACAACTTGCAAAAATCCCTTCACAACGAAATGGACGACTCATACTCCTCTTCTCAATGTTGCTATTAACTATGGATACATCGACATATTTAATACAGTGGAATTGTAACAGTTTTCGAACACACTTACCAGAACTGCAAAACCTAATTCAAGAAAATCAACCTCACGTAATTTGTCTACAGGAAACCAACTTTAAAGCAAATCACACACCAAAAATTAATAAATACAACCTATTCCGAAAAGATCGCACATCTACTCAACATGCCAGTGGAGGAGTTTGTATATTTACAAAGAACGAAATTTTTGCCGAAGAAATCATACTTACCACCAACATCGAAGCCGTAGCTATAAAAACATCCTTTAATTCCACACAATTTACCCTTTGTAATATATATATTCCTAATAGCAAAACATTAATCAAAAATGATCTAGAACAGCTGATTGATCAACTACCATTACCATTCATAATCGTAGGAGATTTAAACGCTCACAACACATTATGGGGATTAGAAAAAACAGACACAAGAGGAAAAGCAGTCGAAGAAATCTTAAATCGATCTGACCTAATCCTTCTAAACGATAACCGTCCAACACACATAAACCTAGCTACAGGCAATTACTCACACATAGACCTAACATTTTCACATCCAAAACTCTGTCCTCTCCTATCCTGGCAACCAATGGAAGACCTATTTGGCAGCGATCACTTTCCTATAACAATTTCCCTGGCTACAAAACTCCCCAATGTCACAATCACAACACCCAAATGGAACATGGAACGAGGAAACTGGAATACATTTTCAGACCTAATAGAAAGCAGACTAAACACCAACAATTACTCAAGCAATATAGACGATATGGTAAAATACTTTACACACATAATAAAAAGTGCAGCCGACGCATCCATACCCAAAAAAAGAACAATATTTAACAAATATTACGTACCATGGTGGAATCACGAATGCTCCCAAATAATACAACAAAAAAAGCAGGCGTACAATTACTACAAAAGGCATCAAACCCTAGAAAACCTAATAGCATTCAAGAAAATCCGGGCAAAATCCAAAAAAACCTTAAGGCAAAGCAAAACAAATTCATGGAAAGCCTATGTCGCTACAATAAATTCGACCACTCCTGACAAAGATATTTGGACAAAAATTTCTAGAATAAAAGGAATTTCCACCACTTTTAACATTCCAGCCATTAACTATAACAACAACACTTTCACCAATCCAGAAAATATCGCAAACCACCTAGCTACTCATTTCAGCAAAATGTCACACACATCCAACTACAACAAAAACTTCCAAGAAATAAAAGAAAAAGCAGAAAGTGAAGAACTCTTAATCGACGACACTGACGACTCAATCTACAATACGTCAATCAGCTACGAAGAACTGCAAACAGTCTTAAATAACACCCGTAGTACCAGTCCCGGACCAGACAATATACCCTATAAATTCCTCGAAAACCTACCCGAATTAGGAAAAACACACCTACTAAGAATTTTTAACAGAATATGGAACGAAAGAATATTTCCACAAAATTGGAGGGAATCTACAATATTACCTTTGCTGAAACCAAATAAAAGTAAAACAAATACTGAAAGCTACCGACCCATAGCGTTAACCAGCTGCATATGTAAAACCCTGGAAAAAATAGTCAGTGATCGCTTAATGTGGCATCTGGAGAAAGAAAAACTTATCGAAACGCACCAAAGTGGGTTCCGGAAAAACCATTCCACAATGGAACCACTCGTTGATCTTTCGACATACATCCAAGACGGATTTATCCTTGGAGAAAGCACGATAGCAGTTTTCTTCGACTTAGAAAAGGCCTATGATAGAACCTGGAAACACTACATCATAGAAAAGTTGAGCAAATGGAACATCGGTGGAAATATGCTATATTTCATCAAAAACTTTCTTTATGACAGAACGTTCAAAGTACGAGTAGGAAACCAGTTCTCACAATCTAATAAGCAAGAAAACGGGATACCTCAAGGGTCAGTGTTGAGTGTAACATTATTCCTAGTAGCCATAAATGACATAATAAAAGAAAACGTTAAATCACCAGTGCAAGCTCAAGTATTCGCTGATGATTTAGTAGTGTACTACAGAAATAAAAATATTTTAGAAATAAAAGAAAAATTACAACGAACAATTAATCGACTAGAAAAATGGACCATAGAACATGGATTTACATTCTCAACATCGAAAACCAAATGCATCCATTTCAACCGTTTAAAATCACAAACAATAAAACCTGAAATAAAACTTAACGGAAAAATATTAACATACTCAGAACATATAAAATACCTAGGAATAATATTCGACAATCGACTGACTTGGACACCACACATTAAGTCCCTAAAAAACAAAGTCAAAAGATCGATTCAATTACTTAAAACAATAGGACATCACATATGGGGATCTGATTCAAAAACCCTTTTGAAAGTTTTCCAAACAATCGTTTGCTCAAAGCTTGACTATGGTAGTATAATTTACAGCAGTGCAAAACCTACGGTCCTAAAAATGATCGACAGCACCTACAACGAAGGACTCCGTATTATTATGGGGGCATTCAGAACCAGCCCCATAGTCAATCTCTACAGCGAATCTGGACAGTTGCCCCCAGCATACAGGAGGCAGCAACAATTATTAACATACGGCACTAAAACGCTTTTCAATCCTCACCACTTCATACATAATCACGTTCATAAACCTAAATACCAAAATCTATACCACCTAAAAACCAAACTTCCACAACCCATTCGAATCAGATACCACAACCTAATAATAAAATATAAACTCCCCCTCCCGCCAGTTGAACAAAAAGTAGACGAAGATATACCTCCTTGGATAATAAAGAAACCAAACATCGACATTAAACTAAGTGAAATCTCCAAATCAGAAACACACCACCTAATCATAAAAAACGAATTTAAAGAAGCTATTACAAATCACTACACCAAACACGTCCACATATACACCGACGGATCACGAAGTGACTGCAATACCGGTTGTGCATTTATTCATGGGAACATTCAGAGAACATACAAACTTCCGACGATCTGCTCTGTTTACAACGCAGAATTATATGCCATCCTAAAAGCGCTTCAATACGGCAAAACTGTAGACACAGCAAAAATCCTAATTTGCACTGACTCACTGAGTTCACTGTATTCCATAGGACAAAAGAAAACTGATAATGCATACGTACTTCAAATACAAAAAGAAATTCACGAAGTATTCAATCATTACCAAAAGAATATAGACTTACTCTGGGTGCCATCACACACTGGAATAGTAGGTAATGAAACAGCCGACCATGCAGCTAAAGCAGCTATAAACATGCAACACACATCAACGGACCGGGTTATCCATACAGACCTGATCAACTGTTACAAGAGGCTATTAAGATCTCAATGGGAATTCGAATGGCAGAATATTTCACCAGAAGCCAACACGTTAAGAAGTATTAAGGACCACACATTGGCAATACCCATAAAACCCATACACCGATCATTAGAAGTAATCTTCAGAAGACTTAGAATAGGGCATTGCAACTACACCCATGCATTCATTTTTAAGAAAGACCAACCACCACACTGTAACATCTGCAACAGTCGAATCACAATAAGGCACCTATTTCTAGAATGTAAGGAGTACGATATACAACGGCGAGATTTCAACATCCCTGGAAACCTAAAACAGGCGTTGTCACCTGAAAACATTGACAATTTATTCAGTTTTCTCAAAGCTACCAATTTATTGTCGAAAATCTAAAACTCAGTAGTAACTATAACCACAATTACAATATACTGTAAATAATATCATATTCATAGCTAATGGCATATTGTTGACGCATGAATGTGATATAATATATATATAGTCTATGTACTTTCTAATAAAATAAAATAAAAAAAAATCATTTATACTTATTACTATTAGTAAATAAAACCGTTATTATTTATTTTATAAAAAATGAATGAAATTCATACCAAGAAAAAGGCATTAAATTGTTTTCCTGGTGTAACGTTATTTCTTGCTGAACGGGGTTGCCTTTTCGAGGTTACTTAATTAGAAATGCAAACCATGAAATGTTTTTAAGTGTGCTTGACCATGCACTAACACACCATTTGAGAAAAGTGCAATTTGAAAAAATAGACTAAACTAAATAGATTAATTATTTATCCCCAGATATACAAAATGAATTTATATATTGTTAAAACATGTTCCAAATAAAATTTATTAGGAAAAGAAACTGCTTAAATTTATGTGGAGTGCATGCAGCAAAATACATTGTTTCGAATTGCACAGAAAGCATGTTCAACAGCAGTCCACGACATTGAGAAATGTTAAAGAAAAATGTAGATAGTTCTCCACATCCTCATACTACACTTTGGTCCTCAAAAGTGGTAAGTGTTGAACCATACTTATGAATGTGCTTTATATACAATGGATTATATGCCTTCCTGGCATGACGCCGAGAAAATTCCGATAAAATATATATACACCTTCAAAAAAATAGATTCTGCTTATTTTTTTTAACTCATGATATATTACTTAAATGAAAGTAATATTTTGCACATAGCTCAGGTTTTTACAGTTGACGAATAAGGGAATATTTTCGACCCAACATTTACAAGGTGAACCCTTAAAAAATAAATGTTGTTTATTTTTGCTTCAACTGAGAAATATACAGATGTAATAATTTACATATAGCTCAGGCTTTACCCTTGACGAAAATGGGAACCAGCAAATACAAATGTTACCGATCGAAGGCGTGTTCGGTGGGCAAGGCAGCGAATCCTACTTTACTTCGGACTTCCGCAACGATCATTGAAATCGCATTCGCAGACTCGTTCACAGGGGCTGAAGTTCGAATCCCATCGCCGGTAATGTTTTTTATTTGAAAATTGTATTACGAACATGAAGATATTTTTACCCCTACTTTCCTTTAATTTTTCAAATTGTTTCGTACCACAACATTCACTTTCGAGGGAAGTTCTGAGTACACTCCTTTACAGATTTTTTAAAATAAATATTTGTATCTGCAATTAATACCGCAATTCATTATGCAATTATTCTTAGCTTATTTTATTCGAAAGAAGTACAGATTTAATTCGTTGTCAACTCTTATTATACTTACATTTCAACGTGTTTTAGCGGTAAAATAACTACAGTCTCACGAAATAGCTACAAAATTTAAATTTGTAATATAATTTCAAAACGGATGGTTGCACCAAAGCAGCGAAAAGGAGAATATTTTTAATAAAATGAAATGCGTTAGGGTAGACTTGATTACAAGTAGGTAAACTCGTTTTGATTTCTTTTCAAACATAGAAGATATCATTGTATGAAGATATAAAGCGAAGCATTCAATATACAGTTATTGCCAAATAAATTATATAAATCTATGCTAGCGCCAAACAAAGTTATGTATTAATCTTTTCAGCTGACGCATTTGCAAGTCAACTGATCCTACCCATAATTTAGCTACTTCACTTATGAATATTAATTAGCCTTTACAATGAAATTATTATGTACTGCTTTGTAAAAGCGGATACAATTAACAATAGATGTATAGTTTTTATTCAACTAACAACATACCAGACTAAACGAATATTTGGCAATAAACAATCAAGGCAGTTATAATTTATGAAAATGTAAACAGGTATTTTCTATAAGAACAGTTAACAAGAAACAATAGTCGTTTTTGCTTTGTGCTACGAAATGCGAAATGAAGATTTTTGTGAGCTATTTGCTGAACATCAAGGAACCGAAAATTGGTCCATCCCATTTCTCATTCCTTCGAAATTACAGTTACGTTGTTGAGATGCTCGGACTAACTAAACGAAATTCTTTTGCGATGACACTTCGATTGCCAATAAAGTTATTCCTGACTTCGATTTATATCTCCATAATTATCAAAACAACCTTTGTGTAAATGACCTCTCGAAGAGCGTAAACTTGCTTAACTCATCTTAACATAAATAATAATTATATACTATTCAGTTAGAATATAAATGTGGTTGTTTAGACTAGATAATTTAATGGTGTTAGATTGCTTAATAATAATGCCTATTATAATAAAATCTGACGTTTTTATAAAACGCCGTCGATTGAACAGACTCGAATTTCAGCATTAGAAATTTATTACTATAAAAGACAATACTATTTAAAACTTACTGACAGCAGGTTGTTTTACAAATCGTTAATCTAAATAATTGCCGTTTTTATTTTGTGACATTTGATTGTGAATGTATAACACGTCGACAACAATGTAAATTTTGTTTTTATCAGTACGGCAGCTCTTACTTCAACATTGTTGTTGAACTTTAACTAAGTATTTGTTATGTTACCTTATATGTAGAAGGTCTTTGAAAATGAACTACGTATTGGCTACTGCTTTAAGCTGATTATTTTTTTTTCTTTTAGCGACTTAATCGCTTTGCGACTGTTGAGGAATTTATTATTACTATTTTATTATTATTGCTATATTTTTTATCAAATAATTTGTTCATACTCCGATTTAATAGATAAAAACTTACTTTTTAACCACAAATAATACTATTTTGAAAAGCTTGTTAATAGAAAAAATTGTGAAATATACTAAATTAAGGTGTCTTGAAAACGTTATAATATAATAAGTCTAACGAATCAAATCCAACGATTGAACATTTCAAGTAAGTTAAAAAATCAAAAACTAAAGAAGTTTTTCTACTCACTGTATAGAAAGTCGGCTTTTGCGCCCTAGTTTTAGGAAACAAAACTGTCAATTTCCAACCAGCGGGAGCTAATTTTTATTTGCTCCCGGCGGGAGCCAATATTTATTTGCTCCCGCATTTGTGTTTGTCACCATGGATATCACACCAAAGCTTTACAACGTAATGCTGATTTGGACAAAATGTCACTACAGAAATCTAGAGTCACGGTAATGATTTACTAAAGCAAAATTTTTGAAATTTCGCGCAATAGAACATGCGTTCGAAGAAAAAATCATATATATATCACTGAAGCAAAGGTTCATTTCCTCCCTTGTGTGTTTAATGCCCTCCGCTAACGCGTCGGGCATTAAATTCACACGCGGGAGGAAATGAATACCTTTGCCCCCTAGATATATAAATAGCTATTGTAGTATGCGGTTATCAGAAATATTGTTTCCTTCCGTACTTATTTCATAATCGTTTTAGTTCATCAGCAAATCATAATCTAATAATAGTTTGCGTAATTTATGTTTCTTCTTCCTATCATAATTATACAATTCACCAAATTTTGTTGTCACTGTCACCGCTAAATTTTTTTTTTCGTCTGAACTACAAATTACTATTAAGAACACTGCAGATATACTTCCAATTTGATGTTTAATTTGTTTATTTATTATAGACAAGATCTAAGCATGCGGGGTATGGTCCAGTGGTCAACGCTCTAGGAGAATTTTAGTATTCTGTACACCGAATTACAACTGGACTTACAGTTTTACATCTCTACTGAAAGATAGCATGACATATCTGCAGAAAATTTTTATTTGCGTTTGTTTTTTACATTTTACTCAGCCTGGGAATCTAACTTACTATCAGTGGCTCAGCACTCGGCTTAACCACTATAATACTCTTTACAGCTGTATAGGAAATTGTAATGTGTTTCCATAAATGAACCTTATTAACTAATAAAGAAAATTTAGATATTCCGTGCAATAATTACAAGCTAGATAAAATTGCATTATTTAAGACTTTACAATTATAGCTGACACTGCTTTACAGAAAGTTCCTAGATATTTTATTACTTTACGACAAATATCATATTAATTTCAGTTTACCTTATCCATCCATCTACCATATTATCGCCTGGGTGGTCTTCGCAGTCTTCTCTTGAAGCTAAATATTTACGTTATTGAATACCATTTTGCGATTCTAGGTTTTCTTTCCTCTTTTAAGTGATTTCTCCGATTGTCCTAGTATCATATTAGCTCCAGTATGTTATATATTATGTTCTGAAGTAATTTTTAACTAACCTAGCCACCTAGTGATTTTTAACATTAAAAATGTTTAACGAATTAGAAGTGTGACGGTAATACAGTGCTCCAATTTGTGTGATGATTGGAAAGTACTCAGTTTTCGAGAATTTTTGCAGGGGTATAAATCTGAGGTGCGTTTGTAGCAAATTGGATGTTCGCATAAACAAGAAAATTCAGGATGTGAGGATTTTGCGGCCCAAATGCATTTCAGGGTCGCAAAATGAGAAAAACGTTATAATTATCAGAAACACCTTAAAATCAGTATTCGTGCAAAAGTAGCTATTTGGAGACTTTCTAGTAATCGATTATATTTTTTAGGAAAATTCGGATTTGGGAATTTTGCGGCCCAGTTAGATTCGGGGACTGCAAAATGGGGAAAACGTTATAATTATCAGAAAAAGCTTAAAATCAATATTTGTGTGAAATTCGCTGTTTGGAAACTTTCTAGTGGTCGATTGTATTTTTTAAGAAAATTCTGGATGTGGCAATTTTGCGACCCAATTGGATTTAGGGGTTGCAAAATGGGAAAAACGTATAATTATCAGAAAAACCTTAAAATCAATATTTGTGTGAAATTAGCTATTTCGAGACTTTCTAGTGGTCAATTGTATTTTTTAGAGAATTCGGGATGTGGGAATTTTGCGGCCCAGTTGGATTTGGTGGTTGCAAAATGGGGGAAACGTCAAAATTATCAGACAAACCTTACAATCAATATTTTTGTGAAATTAGTTGTTTGAAGGCTTTCTACTGATCGATTGTATTTTTTAATAGAATTCGTGATGAGGTTGTGAGGGAGGGAGGGGGGGGAAATTTTTGCTCTATTTTGTCAATTTTTAAGTAAGGAAGATGTGCAATATTGTTTGATTCTGGCCCTTTGTGAAATTGAAAATTTTCAAGTAAATATTAAATGGCGTGATACTAACGGAATGTATATTTCTCTAACATGAATAATATTTCGTGAGGCTAAGGTCATTGCCGTGCATTGCGCACTTGTTGGCAGACTGTGGTAGAATGGTAGACGGCCACTGGCAGGGTTGCGATGTTAGTGTTAGCTGTTTGTACTAAAATGTAACGCGGAATTGTATAGGTATGTATATATGTATTATCGATAACCTCATTTTACCTTGCGGTGTAGAGGCTGGTGCTTTATGCGCTTGCAATAGAAACAAGTGGTGGGGACTTTGAAAATACCTATACATATTTATTCTTCCAAATAAAAGCAGTAACATCTTTGCCCCAGTTGTTATATTTGCTATTAAAGCACGTGTCATGAGTAAACAAAATAAACTATGAACAATAATATGTGGAGCCGCCGAGCGGATGGCTTGCAATTCTCAAAACTCCTTCAAAACGGCTAACAAATGTAATAAAGAATGACACATATAAGCAATACATCATCTAAAATTATGAAAAAATTTGAATGTCATATTGAATTCAACATCTTTATCTAATTTCAGATTAATATGCAATTGTATAATATGCTGAAAAGGTTCAAAATTGTAGTACGTATTACTTATTAATGATCTGCTATGCAGTAGAACTTCGCAGTAACGTTTCGCGTAGAATATAATAAACAATAACAATACAGATGTGGACAATTTTAAAACTTTTTTTTACTTCTATCTCTTGTAAATTTTTCAGATTTTCAAATTTTGTCACACTTGAAAATTTGCGAAGTTCATTTTGAATGCATAAATGCATTAAAGAAGGTTGGTAAATTGCAGCTTCTGTAAAATTTTACAGATTTAATGAGTATGAAAATTGTTGTTGGTGAGGTCAGCAACTCATCACACATAAAAAAACTCTAAACCGTCTGATTTGTTTTCAAAATGAAAGTGACTTTTAAAACTCAATTACCCCAGACGAGTAGAGCAGAAAGCTCAGAATCTCGTACTGTAGAAGTAGTCCACTCCATGGATTATGGGGGTGGGGCAAAAAATCACAACTGAATAGTAGCAAACAGTTCAGAAAATTGCAAGTATGGAAAAAGAAAACAAACAATCTCGATCGGAACATGGAATATCCAAGGCATAAGAACTGAACAAAGAGAAGCCATCGCAGAGATAGAAAAATTTAAAACAGCTATAGTTATACTAACACACCCCAAGAAAAAAGAAACAGGAGAAGACATTTTAAATAACTATTGCCATATATGGAGTGGAGTACCTAAACACGAGCGAGCAAAAAACGGAGTATCAATACTAATTAGAGAAAAATGGAAAAAATATATATCCTCTTTCGAACAATATAACGAAAGAATAATTAAAGTAGACATTAAAATATATGGACAACCAACAGTAATCTTGGGCTTATATGCAATAAATGATAGGGCAAATAGAGACGAGAAAGATGCCTTCTTTGACAAACTATCCGACATAGTAGATAATATAACTACCCAAAAAGAAACTATCATCATAGGAGACCTCAATAGTCGTGTTGGGAAAGAAGAAGAAAACGTAGTAGGAAGGTTTGGAGAGGGGGTAAAAAATGACAACGGAAATAAGATTGATTAACTTTTCTAGAGAAAATGAATATATTATAACAAACACATTCTTTCGTCATAAAAACATTCATAAATATACGTGGATAGATCCTACAAGAAATCTAAAATCAATAATTGACCTCCTTATTGTGAAAAAAGAAAAACGTTTTCAAGTAAAAGACGTTCGAGTGTATCGACAAGCAGAATGTGCCAGCAATCATCATAATATATGGTAATAAGTCATTTCGCATACATATACAAGAAAGATACAGAAGCAAATACAGAAGAGTTGGAAGAAATAAACGAAATAGCTTTTAAAACCAATCTGCTTAAGCAGTTTAGTATCAAGAGCTTATACCAAAATATGATAGAAAACAAACTAGACATCAACAAAGACGGATCAACGGACGAAATGTACGAACATCTAAAAAGAGTTACTACAGAAGCAGCAACAGAAGCACTAGGAATGGAAGATAAGAAGAGAAAGTACCTAGAAAAATTTTCCGAAGAACTAAAAGATTTAATTAAAGAAAAGAAAAAGGCTTATATGAGATGGCGATCTACCCAAACACCCCAATCAAGAGAAGAATATGTTCACCTAAGAAAAGAAGTAAAAGATAGAGTAAAAGACGAAAAAAAAATAAGCACTGGGACAGACTATGTAGCGATATAGACAGCACATTAGCATACAACAGATCATCTTCAGCATGGAATACAATAAAGAAAATAAGAAATAATAAGAACTCAAAAGGAGCAATACAGACAATATCGTCAGAAAGATGGATACAACACTACTCCAAACTACTACAAGAAAATAGAAATGAATACTTAAATGACGAAGAAATTGTAAATACTATAGTATAGCTATCGAGGAACCAGAAATTACTGCAGAGGAAATACAAAAAATCCTCAAAAAAACAAAAAATAACAAAGCTCCTGGCTCAGGAAATATACCAATAGAACTGCTTAAATATGAAGGAGAGAAACTTAGACAATATATATATAACAAAATAGAAAAAGGATATGAAATTCTCTAAGAATGGATGACATCATACATAAGCTCAATATATAATACTTCCTTTATTGTAAAAGGAAGTAAAAAAGGGCATAAACAGCAATGCTCTAACTACAGAGACATGAGCGTAATCCCATCCATATGTAGGCTCTTCTCTAGTATAATAAAAAATTTAATAGAAGAAGAAGGTATACAAATTAGCCAGGAACAAAGTGGGTTTAGGAAAAATAGATCGTGCTTGGACAATATACATACCTTATGGCAGGTAATTGAAAAGAATAAAGAAAAACAGTAAGATATACATTTGGGTTTCGTAGATCTGGAAAAGGCTTACGATAGCATCCCGAGGACTATGGCAAGCTATGCGAAGAGTAGGGGTGAGAGAGAAGTGGATAAATATAATAAAAAGGTTATATACAAATAACAAATCTAAAATAAAGATTGGAAAGAAGATAGCAAAAAAAATAGCAACAACAAAAGGTTTAAAGCAAGGATGTAGCCTATCATGTCTCCTCATATATATAGAACAAGCTTTGGAAACATGGTACAAAAAATATTCCGGAGTGGGCATACAAATAGGAAACAGTACCCTACACTCCTTACTCTTTGCAGACGACAAAGTTTTATTTGCGCAGATCAGGACGACATGGATTATATGCTCCGAAAATTAAAAGAAGAGTTCTAAAAATGGGGTTTGACAATAAACTTCCAAAAGACGGAATATATGTGTATTGGAAGGGACGCAAATAATCTATCCATCGGTAACCAGGAAGTTAAAAACTGTAAAAATTTTAAATAATTAGGTAGAAATATTAGCTATACAGGTACGTGCAAAAAAGACATCCTTTCCAGAGTTGCAATGGATAAAATGGCCACGAAATCTCTACATGGAATACTATGGAATGAAAATCTAAGTCAAAAAACAAAATTACATATATTTGATAGTATTGTTGAAAACATAGTACTTTAAGGTGCAGAAATGTGGCCACAAACACAGACCATTAGAGATAAAATACGAATAGTAGAACTCGAAAAAGACTAGACAAGACAGAATAAGAACGGAAGAGATCTGGAGAGGAATAGGAATAGAACGCTCCATTACCAAAACATTAGAAAACCGAACACTACAATGGTATGGGAACGTTAAGAGAATGCAGGAAAAACGTTGGCCAAAAAAGTAACCGAATGGTCCCCATTTGGCAGAAGAAGAAAGGAAAGGCCAGCTACGTAAAACTAATAATGGCAGAAAAAGGATTGAGTGATGGAGATTGTGAAAGTAAAGATTTTTAGAAACAGAAAACAGCAAACCCAAAAGGTAAACGCTAAAAAAAGAAGAAGAGACCTGTACTTAGAGATTTGTTGTTATCGAGCGTAGATATAGCATTGCATACAATTTCGATAAATATTTCTGATTTGTCAGCATTATTGGTTAGTATTCTAACTTATATTTTCGCCTGTGCTGGTTTCTAAAGTTTCGTCAAATGAGGTACCTGGTGGTCTTTAAAACTGACAGTTGTCTACATGAATTTGTTGATCGATTTCTTCGCCTCTTCTATTTTTTTAAAATCTCGTTTTAAAACGAGTATTACATTCTTAATTTAAGCCTACTCTATTTATAATTTGTAATCCATGATCACAATTTGTTTATTAGCACGAGTTTTTTTAAATCAAATATGGTGTATTAGTGAATCACCCGAGCTAATTTAAGAGAGATTAATTAATATAATTAAAAAAGGATGCATCGGCCGGGAATCAAACCCGGGCCGTCCGCGTGGCAGGCGAGCAATCTACCACTGAACCAACGATGCTTCGTTGAGTAAGACGCTGGTATAATGATATATAGTGAATCACCCGAGCTACGCTTAGCTTCGCTAATTACACGATTTAATTAAAACTTTACTTTTTCGTACTTTTTTAAAAATAAAAGCCGGCCTACGATCTAAGTCTAAAAATTAGCAAAATTTTAAGCTATCATACAATTTAATCGCTCCAGTATCTTCGGAGGAGATAGCCAATACACATACAAACATACAAAAGGACCAACGATTTTATGGTATAGATGTTTTGCTTTTGCATGCGAGTTTTTCTATTAAATGCTTAACATAAATCACTTATCTATGTACAAAATTGAAAGAAATATATGTAACTATTGTTGAAACAAGATCGTAAATCAATATTAATTTGAACTAGCTGTTACCCGCGACTTGGTACGCGCGAGGTTCGTTATTTGAGTATTAAATAATGACTAATTATTTCCTGTCATCCCATCCCATCTCATCCCATCTCCGTCCTCGTCCCCGTCCCTTTCCCCGACCCCGTCCCCGTCCCGTCCTGTTCCGCCCCGTTCTCTTCCCTCCCATCCCATTCCATCCCTTCCCGTCCCGTCCCGTCCCGTCCCGTCCAGTCCCTTCCCGCGCCGTCCCGTCCCGTCCCGTCATCTCCTATTTTCACCTTCAGGGGACAAATTTCCAAAAACTTTGAATAACTTAGTTCGAAATTTGATCTTACAAAATTCCAATCTCTTTTTTACCCCTTTAGGGGTTGAATTTAAAAAATTCCTTTCTTAGCGAATGCCTACTGCCTTTGAGAAATCTGCCTGCCATATTTCAAATGCTATTTTCGTAATCAACGTCCCAAAAAACCTCAATAACGACACCCATATCGATTTTTAGGCTTATTTACCCGATTTCATCCCCTAAGGGGTTGATTTTCGAAAAATCACGAAATAATTTTTTGCTTATTTGTTTTTAAGAGTACTCCTACGAAGTTTCAATCCGAAATATCTATTTAATATTATTTTAACATACAAAATTGGAACCCCCATTTTACCCCTTTAGGGGTTAAATTTCGAAATATCCTTCCGTATTCCTTGTATACATCATAAAGGAAACCTTTGTGCAAAATTTCAGCTTTCTATTCTTATATATAAAATAACAGGTCATTGAAATTAAGCGTCAGTGCAGCTAAATGTTGTGAATATGAAGGAAAACTTAAATATGAATAAGAAACTTGACAATACTAAAAAAATAAAAACTGAATCATTAAAACCATATCTAGTTCCGGATGGTATTCCTTTTACGATTAAGTAAATCTCTTTAAGCTATTAACAACTTTTAATTAATTTTAGTGCTCCAATTCAAATGTTTTGCTCAAAACTGAGAGTGACACAAATATTATGTTTATAAAACTTGTAGGTACAAATGTGGTGATCATTACTAAAATAGTTTCGATTATACAAGATGGCTCAAAAATATTAATAATTTCTGATTTTTTCAAACGGAGTATTTTTATATTTTTGAAAATCCCTTTTAATGAGCTTTCTTTTGATATGTTACTTCGTACCTCTAAACTCAAGTATTTTTCATGTAGGTATGCGTAATAAACATAAAAAACAATTTAAGCACTTTGAGCTGCTTTATTTCAAGGGATAAAAAACAACGGCTGTTGAAATAATAATTTAAACACTTGAAGTCCCCAAAATAACTAAACGCAAACCCAGGTTTAGAAAGTCCAAATAAACCCGAAGAAACAAGAAATGCAGAGTAGGTATGGCGGCACTTGAGCGTGGGAACTAGGTCATCTCTTATCATCGTGGGAACTGGGTCATGGTCGACTGATCGCTAGGTCATCTCTTATCATCGTGGGGACTGGGTCATGGTCGCCTGATAAGCGTGGGAACCGGGGGTCAAGGTCATCTGTTATCATCGTGGGAACCGGAAGTGTCGACTGATAAGCGTGGGAACCGGGTCAAGGTCGACTGATAAGCGTGGGAACCGGGTCAAAAGTTGCAGATAAAGGTAAAGGTGCATTTAAAAGTGCATTTACGGTGTTCAGGTGCATTTACGGGGTTGAAAGCGCATTTAAAAGTGCATTTACGGGGTTCAGGTAAAGCTAAGTCGACCGTGGGAGCCGGAAGTGTCGACAGATAAGCGTGGGAAAATTTTGATAAGCGTGGGAACCGGGTCATCTCTTATCATCGTAGGAACCGGACCGTTAGCAGAATGAGGTCGCGCGATTAAAAAATCACAAACACGGTGTCTACACCTGTCTTATCTAAATGCCTTTTAATATAAGGTGTTTCATTCCAAACAACTACCATCCTATTTATCTTATCGTATGAGGTCAAAGTACAACTCATAACAGATAGCAGCGACTATTATGTTCAACAGACCTGGTACATCCAAATTAGCATTAACACATTACCGATTTCATTGCAAAGTTTTTATGAATCATTCGACTTGAAAGCCCCGTATGCTAGATAAAGTGCGAGAAGCTTATCTTTTGATAGGACAGCGTTCGATTCCATCCATACATGTCTATCTCTGTCTATCTCATGATACATTCCCATACAAACAATAGCTAACGCATTCTGCCGTATACTGGCCACTTCATTTCCGATGAAAGGATTGAACATTAATCAGAGATTTTCTTACATGTTCGCGTGGTCCAGTGGTTTAAGTCCGACATTCATATAGGTAAGAAAGGGGAAACAAGGTACTGGCTTACACGTACCGCTAATTAAACTCTTACCTGCGAGGCCTCCAATCTTTACCGTTAATTTAGAGTAAAACTTGTACAATCTGTTCAATTTTATGCAGGGAGATGGGCTAAATAATAACATAGTAGTACAAAGAATATATTTATTCGCATCATTTTTACAGTCCGCATATCGAAATTCTTTATCCGTTTAACCTCTGATCACTTGTGATAAAGCGGGAGCTGTTTTTAAAATGCGTAATGAGATTACTTTTTATCGCATGCATTATGAACAGCTTCAATCAATTCGGTGTTTGAAAATTGTACTGCATCGATTTTATCCGATTTCATTGCAAAGTTTTTATGAATCATTCGACTTGAAAGCCCCGTATGCTAGATAAAGTGCGAGAACCTTATCTTTTGATAAGATAGCGTTCGATTCCATCCATACATGTCTATCTCTGTCTATCTCATGATACATTCCCATACAAACAATAGCTAACGCATTCTGCCGTATACTGGCCACTTCATTTCCGATGAAAGGATTGAACATTAATCAGAGATTTTCTTACATGTTCGCGTGGTCCAGTGGTTTAAGTCCGACATTCATATAGGTAAGAAAGGGGAAACAAGGTACTGGCTTACACGTACCGCTAATTAAACTCTTACCTGCGGGGAATCTTTACCGTTAATTTAGAGTAAAACTTGTACAATCTGTTCAATTTTATGCAGGGAGATGGGCTAAATAATAACATAGTAGTACAAAGAATATATTTATTCGCATCATTTTTACAGTCCGCATATCGAAATTCTTTATCCGTTTAACCTCTGATCACTTGTGATAAAGCGGGAGCTGTTTTTAAAATGCGTAATGAGATTACTTTTTATCGCATGCATTATGAACAGCTTCAATCAATTCGGTGTTTGAAAATTGTACTGCATCGATTTTATCCGATTTCATTGCAAAGTTTTTATGAATCATTCGACTTGAAAGCCCCGTATGCTAGATAAAGTGCGAGAACCTTATCTTTTGATAGGACAGCGTTCGATTCCATCCATACATGTCTATCTCTGTCTATCTCATGATACATCCCCATACGTAGTAAAATAAATATGTATATTGTATTTATAATGTTACATAATAATAATAAACATATATACTACATTTGAAGTTACATTGCTAACTTAAGTGTTGTCGTTTCCAATGGCACATGGGTTGTATATTACAAGATTCAAATTTGGTCTTTCATAGACGTCATCTGGCCCGGGGATGCCTACGTCTTCCGGTCCAGGAGGATTTGTCTTGTAACATTCCAGCGGTAAGGCATATGGGTAATCAGGAAACATGAATTTGCGTACATAGTATACCGGATTAACCCTTTGGTGGGTCGGACCGCTGCGTTGGAAATTTTGACAATGTTGTTCCTTATACTGCCGTTTACGGCATTCATTTATTAGATGCCCCTTATTTTTACAGTAATTGCAAAATTTACGAGGATCGTACATTATCTAAATATGTATACAACTTATACAACAGTCAGGAAAAAATATGTTCTTTATACTTACAAAGTAGAGAAGGACACGTTTACAAGAGCACTAAACGTCAATACTATGTCAACTAGAAACGATTAATTATTTGGCGCAATTTATATACGTCAATTTCGGAGGTGTAAGCTTAATAACATAAAAACAAGTCAACGACTTATGCAGTTCATAATAACACCAATTAAAATCGCAATTTTAACAGATAACCTTAATATGTTTTGAAGTCTGCAAAATAATATTATCTTTGTTTTCTACATCAGAGTTCTAAGTTCGAACTTTGAACCCGTACTTCCGGTTCCAATTTCTTTACTGTATCAATGACTACGATATTATATATGCCAATTTCGGGGGTGTAAGCTTAATAACATAAAAACAAGTCAACGACTTATGCAGTTCATAATAACATCAATTAAAATCGCAATACAAAGGTCGCTTAGATTCGCAAATACTGTAATGTTTGTTTGTTTAGAGTGTCTGTGATATGAGAGAGGTCGAAGTCTCGTATTATCATTGTTAAAGTTCTTTGCCTTATTATGCATATGAGGTCAAAGTACAACTCATAACAGATAGTAATATGACTAAACCGAGTATCCTGTTGAAAATATCTCGCAGGAAAACCAGAACCTAGAAAATATATTATTATTACAGAAATGAGCACGACATGTCGACTGAAGAAAAAAGTTCTAGAGATGATGAAAATTCAAGAACTCCATCGTGGATACGTAGTCCAAACAGCGAGGGGATGCAGAACAGTGAAGACATTGTCGACGACGATTACGAGCCCCGTGAAAGTTTCCAAATTATACAAAAAGTGTCGCCTTTATGGTGTGCGTATCAACAACGAGATCTGCTGTTTAACAGTCAATATCAACTCGAGAGGCACGTCAAGGAGCAAACATGGTGTTGTGTGGTTTTATATTTATGTGTGGTGATGCATCTGACACAACCTGTCGTGGAGGTAAAAATTTGATATTTTTGACGAAATTTAGGAAAAAGTTAGGTAAACATAGTCATGCGACCCCTCGTTGAACTTGGATTCGACCGCTGATTAAAATTCTGTTATTTTTGCCAATTTCCGGTTTACAAAAAGTTATTTAAACATAGTCATGCGACCCCTCGTTGAACTTGGCTTCGACCGCTGATTAATATTCTGTTATTTTTGCCAATTTCCGGTTTACGAAAAGTTATTTAAACATAGTCATGCGACCCCTCGTTGAACTTGGATTCGACCGCTGATTAATATTCTGTTATTTTTGCCAATTTCCGGTTTACGAAAAGTTATTTAAACATAGTCATGCGACCCCTCGTTGAACTTGGATTCGACCGCTGATTAAAATTCTGTTATTTTTGCCAATTTCCGGTTTACAAAAAGTTATTTAAACATAGTCATGCGACCCCTCGTTGAACTTGGCTTCGACCGCTGATTAATATTCTGTTATTTTTGCCAATTTCCGGTTTACAAAAAGTTATTTAAACATAGTCATGCGACCCCTCGTTGAACTTGGATTCGGCCGCTGATTAAAATTCTGTTATTTTTGCCAATTTCCGGTTTACAAAAAGTTATTTAAACATAGTCATGCGACCCCTCGTTGAACTTGGATTCGGCCGCTGATTAAAATTCTGTTATTTTTGCCAATTTCCGGTTTACAAAAAGTTATTTAAACATAGTCATGCGACCCCTCGTTGAACTTGGCTTCGACCGCTGATTAATATTCTGTTATTTTTGCCAATTTCCGGTTTACGAAAAGTTATTTAAACATAGTCATGCAACCCCTCGTTGAACTTGGCTTCGACCGCTGATTAATATTCTGTTATTTTTGACAATTTCTGGTTTACAAAAAATCAGTTAAATAAATAGAGCTGTTTCTGACCTATAACTGTATCTTGCCTATTTATAGCTGCTTCTGACCTTTGCACAGAGGGGCCTTTTTAGGTGGCTCTTAAAAGCTTATGTGCATTTTCAATAAAAATCTAATGGTCTGACGTTTATAATTTATGTTATGAGTTGTTAGCTGTAAAGTAGTGCCTTAGAATAGGCATAGTCATTTAATGGTTATAAATTACGAAGCAGAAGCTGTTGACCTCGTGCCTCTGTGTAGTGCCTTTGAATACGAGGGGCCATTTATGGTTATAAATTACTAATAGTTTGAAGCCTTGAGCGGGTGATCGGCTGTTTTCTCCCCATCAGGGCCCTCACGTAGGGAGAGTACCAACTCCGAGTGTTTGTAAGACCCATGTACAAAGTGGGCCGTCACTCATAAAGGAGTTAGGTATATACAGTGGGAGAATTGCTGCCTGTTGGATGTAAAGAATCATCTGTTCGGTTTCTTTTCTGCTTCGGTCATTTACAACCTATTTAAGAAGAAGAAATTTATGTGAACCCCGCTGTCAGATTAAATTCATAGCATTATACAAACTCTTATCTCTTGGCGCTTGCGGTCAGCCTTACCGGTTTGCGTAAAATATCTCGTTTCGCTTATCATGTCTATGGAACACCCTCGAGTAATGATGGATATAGGGGTAAATAAAAATACAGTAATAATACATTTTTTTTATTTTATTTAGCTATCAATACAGTTCATCGGCCTTAATTCTAACATGAGGAACTATGCTTAAACATGTTTTGGTTTTTTGGTGTACCCATAGGGCACTGAATCGTAATTTTCTATGATTCTACGTTTATTAAATGTAATTTTAAATGTTTTAAATTCGTCTTTTGTTACTATCGTATGGTCCGTAGTTCTACGAATATTTTTATTAAACAGAATTACCTCCTTGTCGTCTTTACTCATATTTATTATTAGGTCTTCTAAAACACCCATATTCACTTTTTCTAGATTTTTCTGCGATAAGGTAATACCTTTAAATTTACAAATCTCTGTATATTTTTTTGTTTCTGGCGAATAAACCACATAGGCGTATGTTTTAGGCCCTCCTGTTACAAAATTAGTTATATAGCTTCCTGGTCCATATTCCTGTAGCTCATCGGTTAGTTCACCTAGGAAGTTCCCTGATGGGGGTTCATAGTGATTTTCCTTGGATATGTACTGGAGCGAATCCGTATCTCCGTACAAAACCCTCTCCCCCAATTTTTCCATCTCGTTATACAGCTTGAGTCGGGCTTGCGCAGTCGTGAAACAGGCTATCGCCACATTCACAGTCGATAAGGGCTCAGATGCCTCCTCTTTGTGTACCCAATTAACAATTATAGCTTCTTCATTAACAGGATTTATATGACAAACATTGATTTCAGGGTTGGTTAGGAGCGAGTACAATTCAGCAGGTTCTGTAATTATTTCTGTCTTGGGCTGATTTTCCCGCTGACCAAACTTACCCCAGAACGAATTCAGCATAAGTTTAGCCAGGGAGCGTAAACCAGGGTTTTTTTCTATTTTAGTAGGGTCCAGTCCTATACCCTCGATTCCAAAATAATCTTCTATATATTGCTTTTTCTGCTCCTCAGTCGAACAGTCCGGGGGCCATCCTGATGCCTCTTGTTTAATTTTTAGAAATGTGTCTATAAATTCTGTAAACAGACCCGTTCGTACCGTATATTTCCATATTTCTTGAATGTTTAAGATTCGGTATCCTCTGCTGAGAGCTGTCCTAACCTCATCTATAACCCAGGTGCCAATTAGCGCTCTCTCATTTTCGGTGTGAGTACATATCCCTTGATTTACAGCGCATGTACGACAGAGAGAGAACAGCAATTTTTTATTTTCTTTTATTGGCAAAACAGGATGATATAAATCTCGAGGTGGCAATATAATACATTTAATTAGTCCCTCTGCTCCCTGTTCGAGTTGTTGCGCACAATTTTCATGCCCCACATGTACATCAGGGTGGCCAACTGGAAACTTGCCGTATTTGCACACCCACGGATATAAACTGCAGAAATCTTTGTAGTGAATTTTTTCTCCATCTTTTATCTCGTGTTTTAATTTTATTGCTTCGGTTCTGCCCCCAAAAAATGCCTCTCTCGGATTCAATGGTAGTGATGTAAGAAGGGAATGATCCTCTAATTCTGCCTGATGTCTGAACTGACACTCCCACATTTCAATAACCTCATATCCCTGCATCTTTAACTTTTTAGTCTTGGATATTGTTCTGTCATAGCGATTTTCTAATGTATCTGCTGGATCATCGTGTAGAGGATCGTTTCTTTAAGTTTTCATGCAAACTCGACATACATGATAGAAACAGCCATGAAACTCGAATATTTGACGAGTTTGTTCACAATACCCGTCAACTTTGACCCCGCCCACACAAGCCTCTCTACCTCGAACCGCGTTTTGTATAATTATTCCGCGTTGTTTTTCTTCGTGAATCAGCCACTGTTGAGCAATTTTAGACTGGTTATCGCTTAATCTGTAACCTTTGCATGGTATGATTCCTATTGTATTTGGTTTAAGAAAATTGCGGCGATATACTAAATTATATGCCGAGGCTATAGTTGTTGCTTCCAGGAAGGGCTCTACATTACACCAATCGAGAAACATTTGTCTAAATTTCAAACAGCCTGCTTTCAGAATTTGCACATCGGAAATACAATATTCAACTAGTTCTTTTTGCATATCAAACATGTTGTTTTTGTGTTCGTTGTGCCATTTTAAAAACAGCTCTAGGTCTTTCGGCTTCAATCGGTCGGGGTCGTAATATTTAGCCTCCGGGAGTGTTCCCACATAATCCTGATTTGCTTGAGTGTTAAATAAATATGGAAAATACCCTTTCTTGAAATTTGGACGTAGTGCAAAGGCTTTAGGCAGTGCTGCTAATGCCATTGGAAAATAGTTCAGCGAATCTAGAAATTTTATATTATCTAATTGCATGAGTATGATTTTCGTACCACGCATAATGAGTTTAGGTTTTATATTTAATTTAGAATTTAGAATATATTTTAAAATAAACTGGTGGTCGTACGCCTGTCCGTTGTGGTCCAGCACAACAACTTTTTTAAATTTCTTTCTTAACTCTAAGAGATAGAGAATAAAACTCTCTATGCACTTATCGTTTGATAAAATTTGCCGTCGAGATCCACATTTATGACATATAACCGTCTCTTTATCAATACATTCGTCGCAGACCTGTTCAAATACACAGAGGTTAGGTCTGTGTACATTATCGGCTTCTAATCGCGATTCTAAATCGTAGAAAATATAGACACAGTCTTTTGTGTTGGGTTTCCGATTATCTGGCTTTATATAACAGAAATGACCCATTGGCATATAGGCCTTGCACATATGGCAATAAATTTCGTTGCAGGTGTGTGCCTTACTCTTGCGTGATTTTAAATTGTATGTCTTGAAACAATCGGGGCATTTTCGTACATATTTGCATATTGCGGTATGCTTATCGAAACAGGTTTGCCCGCGAAATGATCTGTTGCAGTCATCACAGGTAATCTCCATCTCTTGATTCGGGCAGGGTGGTGATTGGCGACAACATGGACATGATTCTCCACAGCGATGTCTGTCCTTGTTATCGTAAGGCGCATGGCATCTTTCACAATAATAACTACAACAAAATGCTGCAGTCAGGGAAGTAATACATTATAATGTTGTTCGTGGTAGAGTAAATTTAATTTATGTGGTGTTTCAGGCCCTTCAAATAGAACTGTTCGGCCCTTGTCACCGTACTTGTAGACACATATGGTATAGTCCTTTAAATATTGTTGAAACTGTTGCAGTTCTGGGATGCCACATCCAGCTTCAGGTATAATTACTCCTGTATCCTGTAATAGTTGCTGTGTCCTTTGCGTTTGAATTTTAGCTATATCGCGCCGAATTTCTCTATACTTTGGATCGTGTGACACATGCGCAATGGCTACTACAAGAGCTCTCCGAAACAGAGATTGTCTCTGTTTTTTATCTGTATGATTCCTTGTCGTTTAGCGCACTCCTCATCGTATGTCAAATATTTTCTGCCGCGGCCTCGACCCGCAGGTAGTCGAACCGATGTCACACCCAAACAGAAGGTATTCGTACTAAATCCTTTGGAATTAGATTGATACACTTTAAGTACCAAATCCCAGACATCTCCCCATGTTATTTTGTTAGCCTTCTTAAAATTCAGCCACCCCGGCCCGCGCTGGAAGGAATCATCGCAGAATGTTATCCCCACCTGGTCATCGGGTAATAAATCGCGCATCGCATAATTTACAATTTCTTTGACCCCATCGCGAAGATGTTCTATAATTTCCCCGGGAGCTTCAGCCTGTGGTTTTAATTTAAACTCGACATGTCGGCCTTCGGTGTTGAACCGCTTAATCTTTCTTCTGACGTCACTCTTGATAATAAACTTGGACATTTTAGAGACAACCGTACTGGTCGATAACTAAACAGTAATAGCGGCGAGTCGCCTGCGAGAACTGTATTTATACCGTGGCTGACTGTTTGCACGTACCGCTAATAGAACTATTACTTCCGAGGGCCCCCTGTTCGTAGCCGATTTGTGCTAGTTTTGCATAAGAACCAATGTTAAATTAATCATTTAGTAGCTGAAGTCACATTATTTCATAAGAATACATGTAAATCGAGGCATAAGGGTAAAATTGCTGCCGCCGATAGCATGCTTGGCTTATCACCTGGCACATCCTGTGTGCGTTGCGGTTAGCTGACACTCTTTTATCTCGATTACATGCGGAGATGCGTACCAGCAGGTAAATAAAACACTAACATTTGCTTAAATTATTTATTTTGTAAATCTCGTACAAAAATTCGGCTTACTCTATCATTAACAGTGTTTCTAATAGATTTTAAATGTGAGGGTGCTTCTTCAAAATATTTATTGACCTGCCCTGTCTTCGTTACATGTACACATTCTTGTAGTATTTTGTAGGTATCGTAATCAGGAACCACTATTTTTCTAGGATAATACTCCAGATTGTTAGCATTCATTTCCTCGCCTTCGTTAATAGCATTAATTATTTTTGGGGTCGAATCGTAGATTTTATTATCAACTTGGATCCACACGTGAAAAACAGGTAAAATATTATCATACACCATTAGGCCATGTATTAATCTCGGATTCATGTTTTTAAATTTTCTTAATTGTTCGAATAACATTAGACTTGCGGGTAAACATACTCCGTACATTTTCTTGCTTATAAATTCTTGAGCAATCACTTCGCAAATAAGACTTGAAATTTGATGTTGGTTCATATTTTAGCTCTTTTTCTCACCGTCCTGACTGATAGACTGATAGTGATGAGTCGTCCGCGGGAGCTGTATTTATATCGCACCTGGTGGTTTGCATGTACCGCCAATTGAACTATTATTTTCGGGGGCCTTCAATAATTCGAAAAAACCCACATATTTGTGCTAGTTCTCCATAAGGCCAATGTTTTGAATACTTAGATAAGACCACCCGAATTTCGGTATTTAAATACAATACAAAATGTTCTGACTAATACATAAAACCAAACGACACTTATCAAAAACCAGATGCTACATATCAAATTACGCCAAAACAGAACGCCCCCCAAAAACATCGTGACGTTGGAGCCTCATAACTTCAAACCGTCCTGCTGTGCGCGTTCGAATGCTTAGCAGCCCTAACTACGTGATGACCCTGGTTCCCACGACCAGCAAAATATTCCCACGATCAACAAAATATTCCCACGGCCAGCAAATTGTTCCCACGCCCCTGACCTTGTGGTTTCCGGGGGCCCCCTTGGAGAGAAGCAGAGCCCCGAGGACCCCTTGGCGAGGGGCGAAACCCCAAAGGCCCCCTTGGAGAGAGGCGGGGGCCCCGAGAGCCCCCTTAGAGAGGGGCGGAGTTCCAGGACTCTTTTGCGAGAAGCGAAGCCCCAAGGGCTCCCTTGGAGCGGGGCGGAGCCCCGAGGACCCAGTTAGAGAGGGACAAAACCCCAAGAGCCCCCTTGGAGAGGAGCGGAGCCTCGAGGGCCCCCTTAGAGAGGGACGAAGTCCCGAGGGCCCCACCGTCACCTGTCACATGACACAGGGGGAGGGGCTAAAAAAAGAAGGAGTGGGGTGTGTCTGAAGTGACGCCTTACCTACTTACTTG
>CALNHX010005978.1:0-20510 GCA_940337035.1 Agriotes lineatus | reverse complement strand
TCGAAGCCGGACAACTCGGCGCCGCCATCTCGGCGCGGAGCCATCTCGGCGACAGCCAACTCGGCGAGAGGCCATCTCGGCGCCGAATTTAAATTTTCAAACTACATTGTGCACTACGTAAGAAAATTATTATCAAAAAATCATAAATAAAGTGATCGCCAAAAAGCTGTCATCAAATGAAAAAAAATATTGAGAATTTCTTGGAAAATCAAACACTGACGACCAGAGGTGGTTGCAAAGTGATTACAAATGAGCCAAACAAAAGTTGTCACATGACTTCCGTTATCAGTAAAATTTTAGTTTTTTTTTTTAAATATTTATGAAGCATGCATTTACTAGTCAAGATAGAGACACATTTTACGAAAAAAAGTTTTCTGGCCTTGTGATTGTTCAGTCAGCTAAAACTACCACACAATAAAAAATCTCTTTGAAATCTTGATTAAATTTCGAAAAATAGCACTTTTTGGATTTACACAATTTTGAAAAACGCCATTTTCTAAGTAAAGTGCCTTTTATATGACAAATATTTCTATAATGTTTATTTGTTTTATTATTATTATTATTAAAATCAAAGAATTTTATTTTTTTATTATGAAATAAAAACTTTTTGAAAAATGTTTGTTTTTCCATAGCCGTCTTTGTTAAAAGTAAAATTCTTTGATATGGGACCTAAACATAAAAGATAATGTGAGAGATCAAAGTTGGCAGAGGATTTTGAAATTTGGTATAGAAACCTAGATGTTGATTCTAAACAACTTCTCCTAATAACTTTTTGTCGTATTTGCTACATAAAAGACACGCTACTCAACAGTAATAGTTATTTACCTAACAAGTTCGTAATTTTCCCGAATGAACACTTTGTTTGCAGCACGACCGAAGGGAGTACTGCATACGTGCGAATTCGGGAAAATTTTTCCCGAAGGAGTCAGCTACAATGTTTTCTGTAACGAATAACTGAAAATATTTTTAAAAATAAAAAAATTATTATTTAGTGTTTTACTAATTTACTGAGTTGACAGCACAAATCACTAAACTTTTATACCTATCCTACGCACCTGTTAGTTTTTGTTGACGTTTACAGCGCCTCTGGTGTTTGCAGGCGCAATTAAACCAACGAGGGACAAATAAAGGAGAACGATCCAAAAGTGTGTCTCGAGGGCCCCCTTGGAGAGGGCCAGTACCCCGAGGGCCCCCTTAGAAATGGGAAGAGCCCCGAGGGCCGCCTTGGAGAGGGGAAAAGCCCAAAGGCCCCCTTGAAGAGGGGCGTAGCCCCGAGGGCCCCCTTGGAGAGGGGAGGAGCCCCGAAGGTCCCCTTAGAGATGGGCGAAGCCCCGAGGGCCGCTTTGGAGAAGGGCAAAGCCCCTAGGGCCCCCTTGAAAAGGGGCGGATCCCCGAGGGTCCCCTTGGAGAGGGGCGGAGCCCCGAGGGCCGCTTGGAGAGGGGCGAAGCCCCAAGGGCCCCTTTGGAGATGGACGGAGCCCCGAGGTCCCCCTTAGAGAGGGGCGGAGCCCCAGAGGCCCCTTTGAAGATGGACGAAGCCCCAAGAGCCCTCTTGGAGATGGGCCAACGTAATAGGCCTAAAAATGGTGGTAAATTAAATAGAATAGACCGCGCAATAGCACGCGCAGCCCCGTTTGTTATAAATATTTACAAAAAACACAATTCCCCTAGTTTTTGTTGAAAATAAAAAACAGCGCAGTGCGGGAAAAGTAACTTTTGGCGTATCGGGAATGACCGGGAAATATGAATTTTGAAGTCATGAGTAAAAAAATAGTTTTCTTTGAAAACTTTCAAGGCATATTTGATTTTTCAAAACTGAAATGTTAGAAATTCGCCTTTAACCAAGCAGGGCTGCACCCCATTTTTTACCTTTTACAAGAGTCGTTTCACCTATCCGGGGACACACTGTATATACAGGGTGATTTTTAAGTTGATTCTTTCCTTTTGCCAGGATATAAAGCTAAAAAAAGTAAGCCATTTACCACTTTTGCGAAATATCAAAACTAACGGAGGTACAAGGTGTTAAAGTTTCAAAGTATGAACTAAAATTACTTAACGAAAATTAAACTAAACTTAATCTAACTTAAATTATCAAAATTATCAGCATTCGCTTCTACACACACATTCCGCATATAAGAGCGATGCGGCAGCGGCATTTTGACAACACTCCCAGTAAATAATAAGCATTTCACTATTCATTATTTTCATAAACATGAGCCATTATTGCAGCAATAACATTAAGAAAATTACAATGGAAAACTAGTTGACAGATCATTGCTTGACAACAGAGATAAACAAAAATAAAATTGTCCAGCCGCCTTTGCGCCAAATTTTAGTTTTTAATTTGAAACTTTAACACCCTGTACCTCTGTTAGTTTTGATATTTCGGAAAAGTGGTAAATAAAAAAAATACTTATTTTTTTAGCTTTATTTCCTGGTAAACGGAAAGAATCAACTTAAAAATCACCCTGTATATAAATATATATACCGTGTGTCCACAGGAGTACGCACCATAGAGATAAGATAATGCTAATAGAATATAAATATCAACCAGTGCTATGACCACCGTCCCTTTTCTTGTACCATTTATAACAATATTGTTTCATACAGTGGCGAGTCAGAAGCCAGAAAACAACGTTTTAGCGTGCCGGCGATCACAGCATTTGCCGATCTTTCTATTCTATTTGGTTATCCCTATGGTGCGTCCTCCTGTGGACACACGGTATAAAAAAATATTGGTAATGTTTACATTTCACTTTATACAAGATGACAGCTTGTCCGAAAACCTATTTAGCCCGTATTAGATATATTGAGTGATTTTTACTTAGTTAAAAGTGACGTTTTTCGAAGTTGTGTAAATCCAAAAAGTACAATTTTTCGGAAATTAAGCAAGATTTCCATACGATTTTTATTATGTGTTAGTTTTAGCTAACTCAACAATGTCAAGGCCAGAAAACAACTTTGTTTCGTAAATGTTGTCCCTATCTTGGGTAGTAAATTCATTTTTCGTAATTATTTTTAAAAAATGTTGAATTTTACTGATAACGGAAGTCACGTGACAACCTTTGTTTGGCCCATTTGTAATCACTTTGCAATTACCTCTGGTCATTAGTGTTTGATTTTCCAAGAAATTTTAAATATTTTTTTTTCATTTCATGCCAGCTTTTTGGTCAGCACTTTATTTATTATTTGTTTATAATAATTTTCTTACGTAGTGCACACTGTAGTTTGCGAATTTAAATTCGGCGCCGAGATGGTCTCGCGCCGAGTTGGCTGGCGCCGAGATGGCTTCGCGCCGAGTTGTCCCGGCGCCGAGCTAGCCCCGCGCCGAGATGGCGGCGCCGAGATGGCGGCGCCGAGATGGCGGCGCCGAGTTGTCCTAGACCCTTAATAGATCTATTAATACACTGTTTTTGATTAATACACTCTTTTTCATTAATTAACTGTTTTTGTGATTTTGACGTTTTGATGATATTTTGCATGGAGGTTAGTTGTATTAATCAAATTTTTCTACTCCCATAATAGTAAGAAGCCAAGAACGCAACCGCTTGTTTGATCAGTAACTATGGCATTATGAACACATGCACGTAATGAAAAAATGAACTAGCACGTAATATATATATATATATATATATATATATATATATATTCCTGGTGGAGGAATACGAGATCACTTTTATAACACACTTGCGGAATCCGAGATCATGAGATCCGATCCCCGGATCTCGAACCGCTCCGACGCGTTTTCTTGGCTAAATACAGTCTAATGAGGTCACAGGCGAAGTTTTAGACGGTACTCAAATTCCACACAAAAACATAATAATAAATACTATTAGTCTGTTTGTTCGGGTCGTAGGTGGCGCTGCAGTAAATTTTGTATATAAGGTTATGGATGATGCAGCTTAATACGAGCTCCGTGTGGCAACTACGCATGGATCTCGCTTTGGTCAGTTGAACATTTTTTGTATATTGGATATGATATAGTATAAAGTGCTTGCACAGCTTGCACCCAAAGTTCTAGACATAACAATTTGTTTCAAAACCAGTTTGAGTTGTCGTGTATAGCAGTAGTTTAGTGTCAGTTTGGCAGTTATACCTAGTGGTTTAAAACATGTTGAGCAGAACGGAAAAAATCTTGCAAATGGCAAAACTGAAAGCAAAACAAGAGGAAGGTAAGTGATTTTTTTACTCTTGCCTATATTTAATTTCGCGGCTTACCGATTCATGCTAAAATCGTCGTGTAAATTAACGTATCCACATGTCCCATTTTTTCTGTTGGTAGATTAATGCATTAACTTTGGTAGAACCAAGGGTGGACATATAGTACCCACAGCTACATTTTCTTGTGATTTTTTAATCGTTTTTAAAACTTCTGAAAAATTTAGTAATTTTTTGCACACATTACGAAAAAAATTACCTATCGTTTAGCTTTAACAAGAGATTACAAAACTGTGAGACAGGTGTATTTCATTTAAAACAAATTTTGAAGGAAATCTAATCCCTATTAAAATCACTTGAAAAACAGAATGAACAAGCGCACGCAATTTTCCCAGAATAGTTCAAAATATATTCTTTTAAATATAAAAAAACAAATTTACATCAAAAATGCACAGCTAATATTAAGCAAAATCTGCCAATTTAAATCGGTTTCAATCAATGTAAAATATCTCAATTCGTTCATATTCAAAAATTCAGTTGCAGAGATTAAAAACTAAACGATAGCTATACAATGCATTTTGTTTAGGTTCACAGCTTTAATAATAGGTGTTATTTTGAATGTATTACAGGATTAGGATTTATTTACATTATTTTGTATTTCTAATCTATTCGTATTCGAATAAAGAATTCCAATTTATTCTAAAACTGCTTCGGCATACTTGGTACAACTTTTCATTAAAAAAACTTGGTTCTGCTAAGGTTAATAAACCCATGCAGATAATAATCATAAAAAAAGTATTATGTCCATATTGTTTTCGCATAGGACTAAGTTTGGGTTGATAGAAAGCATTAATTAATATGACGAATCGCGGGCTCGAATGTCTTTGGCAGTCCGGCCATGGTTATATTTTGCTGGATCAGCCACTGTAATTTATTATAAGTTTAAATTTATCTATACTAAATTTCAAATAAGAATGCAGTAGGTTGCACTCTTAACTCAACCTCAGTTTGTACTAGGAAAATTTAAGTTTGTTTGACTGCTCGTGTTTTACAATAATTTTTTCCTATATAATTCAAATAAAGGTAGGCCAGCTTTTTTTGTCCACTCTTCATGTTTTCCATTTATATCTTTAGAATTCATACCAAATGTCAAAGTTACAATATATGAAAAAGTATTCAATCACCGCCATAGTTATGATTACTACTTAGTTCCAAGTACTGCATGCTAATTTGAAATTTAGTATAGTTACAAATCACAAAAAAACGAATCTTTTGTCAGTCTCGTACGATATAAAAGTGGTTGAAATATTATCCTTAAGCCTGATTTATAGTGTAAGCGGAAGCGTAACGGAAGCACAATTGACAATCACAGGCACTTTTTTGACTCTTTTACCTAAACACAACATTTGATTAGTTACAACACTTAGTCACACTATAATGTAGGCTTTATTTATGTAATATTTATTAACTATTGCAGCTAGTAAATCATCCGAAAGTTCATCTGAATCGGATGTAAACGATTCTGATCAAGACCCAAATTATATCGCGTCGACCGATGGAAGTTCGACAGAGTCGGAGACAGTGAGCACTTAGTTTATAAAATTGAATAGGTATAACATTTAGTAAGAATTTTAGGAAGAATTTGCTTTCCGATATGGAAATCTAGAGAACTATAAGAGAGGCATAGGCAGGGACTTGGGTTGTTCTGGTAAAAATATTCCAGTAAGTTATGAATTCGCTTAACTATTTGAAAATACCCTAATACGCTTTTTTGATACTAGGAATCGTATTTTGAACAGCCTCAGCTAGATTTTATGTCCAATACTCAGGTGATTTAGTTTTTTTATTGACTATATACATTTTAATTTTTTAAAATTAATTTAATAGGATCCTCAAATTACACCGCTTGAAATTAACATATCAAAACCCCCGTCATCTGAAACACATATCGTGGATACCATTTCACTTACGAATTTGGAGACATTAGGAGAAAACCACACTCCTGTAAGTAGATGTTTTTAAAAAGAATGATTTAACTCTACAATACAGGGTAGATAAAAATACAGTGCCTTTATATAGACAGTGGCGACAATGGGGTGTTCTATTTTTGATTGGCTCCCTAGATCACGTGGTTTTAGCAGCCATGTTTAAGCTAAATCGCTTGTGATACGTGTTATACGTTTGGCAGTATTGAAGTCGATTGTCAGTCTATGTCAAATTCGAGGTTAGTAGATTACGTTTTGTTTGTTATTTGATATAGACTGACGCAAATCTTAACCTGGAAATATGGAATGTTTTCAGTACTGTCAAACGTAAAACACGTATCACAGTAGACTCTGATTATGGATTTAAATGATCACCCGTTAGAAATTTGCATAAATATGGCTGCAGGGGTGTGTCGCCACTGTCTATATAAAGGCACTGTAGATAAAAATAGAGTCCCTGTATATAGGTTACTAAACTATATACAGGATCTCTAGATAAAAACTTCATTCATTGCCATCTATCATATTTTTGGGCATTAATTCCACTGATATTTCTACTTACAGCAGGGATATTCGGAAAGTAGCCCTATAGATGAATACCATCTAGCAGACTCTGGAACTCTACCTTTTACTATAAATCAGGTACTTTTTAATAATTAACATATGATACAATAATCTTGAACTTTTAGTATTTTTTGCACATTAACAGGCAAATAATACTGAAGAAGTTTAAAAAATGTGTCGATTTATTTAAATGATGAACTTACCTGTTTCTTCTGGTTTGTGAATTTTATTACAAAAATGCGTTTTGTCAAAACAGTATTTAGAAGCAAGAATACCTACATCCAACAGAAGCAAGCGTATTTGGGATAAACGAGACTTTTGTCTCTATTGTTATGAAAATGTAACAAATTTCAGTCGCCACTTAATGCGCAAACACAACTCAGAAGTAGCTGTTCAGCAGTTCATGAAAATGAAGACTGGAAGCGTGGAGAGAAAATGCTTTATTGACATGTTGAGAAAAAAGGGAAATTTTTTGGCACCTACACAGAAAGAGATAAAATTAGTAAAAAGACCAACCAAAAATGTTAATCCTGGAAATGTAGTTCCTTGTATGTATTGTAAAGGATATTACATGAAAAGGTATCTTAAACGTCATGTCACCAATTGCCGACAACGGCCACAAGAAAAATCTGCAGAATCCTTTAATGCAGCCGAAGCTCAAACTTATTTCGCATTTCGTTCTATAGATGATAAATTTGTAAGTAATCTCCGTCTGAAAAAAGGCGTCTTAAAGATGAGATGTGATGATATATCGCTTATAGCGAAAAGTGATCCGTTGATCCTCTCATTTGCCTCATTCTATGCCAAACGACATCGCCACGCCCATTTAGACAAAGTAACAAAAAATAAATTACGTGAACTTGCACGTTTATGGCAAAACATGAAACCGTTGGTTAAAGAAACCTCATTGTTTGAAGCTTTGAAACCGGAAAATTTCAAATATTTTGTCATTTGTACTCAAAATATATCCGGTTATAATGAACAAAATCAGAAATTCGAAAAAGCTCCCTCCTTAGCTCTTCACATGGGCACCACGTTAAAACAGCTGTGTGAACACGCTTATTCAGAAATACAGCAAAAGAATACGATTTTTGTACAAGGGATTGACAGCACAGAAAAAACAAGAGAAGTAAAGACTTTAAGACGTATAATAAAAAGTAATTGGAACGCAGAAGTGAGTAGTGTAGCAAATCAGAATATAGTTGAAAATCAGTGGAAAAAGCCTACAATAATTCCTTTAACTTCAGATATAAAGAAACTGAACGATTTTGTTAAACTAAAAGCAGAAAGTTGCGTTGAGGTTTTAAATGAAAATGGAGAAGACAGAAAATCATTTAGTGATTTACAAAAATGTTGTTACACGCTACTCATAACATTAAATCGACGACGGGTGGGAGAGTTAGAAAGACTTCTGTTAGAAAGCTACGTACAGGAGAATAATGACATTATTTCCGAAGAATTCCAACAAAATTTAACCGAGACTGAAAAATTATTACTGAAAAAATATAAAAGAATACGTATAAGAGGCAAGCGTCACAAACCTGTTCCGGTGCTAATATCTGAAGAAGTTCAAGGTTACATTGATTTGCTATTGACACTTAGAAAGAATTTTGTGCCAGAAACCAACCCTTATTTATTCGCAACAATTAAGAAAGAAACATGTTTAGATGGATATTCAGCTTTAAGATATTTAGTTAGTGCATCAGGAGCGGAATATCCGCAAGCGCTAACATCTGGAAAATTAAGAAAACATATAGCCACCATATCTCAGATACATAATTTGGACAGTTCAGAATTGGAACAATTGTGTACATTCTTGGGCCACACTATGGCAACTCACCAAAATTTTTATAGGTTAGTGTCATATTGGACGTTCTTTAACACCTTTTTGATTCTTATTGTTCTAAAATTCAGTAACCAGTTAGTGTTGATTCGGTTAGCTAACCAAATTTTAAAAAGTTTTATGAATATTACTTACCTATTAGCTACTTATCGCCTCCCCCTCTTTTGCCAGCTTGTGATACACTTTCCCACTCACTTAGTGCTTCGATTACCGTTTCAATCTCTATTGCTCAATTTACTGTTGTTACCAAAACTAATATTTACTTTTAATTTTGCTAGTACATATTATGTTACACACGTATTACCAAAGTCAAACGGAAATCAATCACTTCCCTAACTATTGTTGCTCTATAAAGCTGCCAGTTTAAATTGTGATAAACAATATAATAAATATTTGTTGCATTAACTTTTAGGTTGCCTCAAGAAATTTATCAAACTGCAAAATTGGCTAAATTATTATTAAAATCACAAAACGTTGATATAAATGAAGAGCTTGATTCCGATATTAACAGTGATGATGACCACACTCATAATGTAGGCGATGAGAATCTACAGGATAGTCTCGCCAGTACAGGTAACAGTAGTAATAATGTACAATAAGTTTGACGGTTAATAAAATCGAGTACAATATTTCAGAAGTAGCAAATAAAAATACAGGACAGGCTTGTGTAAGCGAAAGACAACCCTTTAGTAAACGTGGGGTTATCACAGAAAATGGCAATATTAGAAGGAAACGAAAAACGAGGGCTTCACCTTCTGAAATCGAAGGCATAGCATCTAATGGTATGTATTGGGGTTGAATACAAGTGGGTTAAATAAAAGAACTGGACAAATTGTTTGCAGAAAGATGTCCCAAAACCACAACACACGATAAGCATGCCGCTGAAAAACCGAATATTAAACATCCCAAAATAAGGTGGACACCTCAGCAAAAATCTGTGACAATAAAGCATTTCAAAGAAAAGATTAAAAAGAAGAAACCGCCCACCGAGGCAGAAATAGAGGCTTTTCGAAAAAAATACACAGTTATGGAAAATAAAGACTGGAAAAAGATTAAAGCCTTTATTTTTAACGAATACAAGAAACTGTCATGATTGCATGTCAAATAATTTATGGCTCTATTATTTTGTTTGCTTTTCATTCTCTTTAGAAATGTTTTTTTTTTAAATAACGTCTTACTAGTGTTCATTTACTAAAATTTTATTAAACTTGTAAAAACATTTATTATTTTTTACCAATAAATGCTTATTATTTTTAAATTGTTTTTAGAAAACTTATTTTCCAATTTAAATTAGCATGTCCTGTTGCTGAAAACATTTGGAACGAAACATTATCCATTTTTTTGTCAGCAATTACGTACCAACATTTAAATACAGAATAAAATTTAAGAAATCCGAATTAAGAAAGCTTGCATTATTAATAATAGCTAGCTACATTTTTAAAATTGGTAATCAAGTGCACACCTACTCAATGAAAAGTGGACGTCGCATCCGTGAAATAGAATGCTCCATATGATATACAGAATTTACTATGTCAATTAATACGAGATCCACATATCTGGCAACACTGATGGTACTCGGATCACACAATATTATCTATATACTTCATATTGTATATAAAAGGATCTCGCAATGCCATATGTTGTTAGGATCTCAAAATACACAGTTCTGCATTATCGAATTTTTATTTTATTATTTACGTAAATTCGCATTTGAGAGCATTTTCGGAAGATTATTTGGTCCTAAATAAAATAACCATGACGAAATTGTTCTGTGTGGATTTTAAAACATGGATCTCAGTTTGAACCAGAAATTGTGGATCTCATATTCCACATTTCGCAGTATATATATATATATATATATTACGAAGGTTTTCGCGGCTGATATGTATTAAAGGTAAACATTTCAGGGTGTCATACCGCTTAATAAATTCGAAGATTTCTCCAACTGGTTGAAGAACATCTTGAATGGCACTTGGAGTTGGACGACGTTTCGACGAAATCACATTCGTCATTTTCAAGTCCTTGTAGTAGTCCTGGTTTGGCTTCTAGTTATGCGGCAACACGACGGACTGTCAACTTGATGTACAGCTGACTGAATAGGTTGTTTATCAATTACTGTGGCAACTAGCATCGAGGGAGCTGTACTGCTAGGACGGATGGCTGGTGTTCGCAGAGAATGGCCGGCCGTTGCTTGTAGTAACGTTGGTAACCACGATGCAGGTAATCGGCTTGTGTCGTCGCGGGTGTTCATACAATTCGGACGTTTCACGATTTCGATGGCTTCTCGTATGATGCATGCGTTTTTGTGTTCGACGCTGACAATGCTCTTGGTGTTTTCGAAATCAATCTTGTGCGAAGTATCCCATATATGATGCACTAGCGATGAAGTGTGTTCCATCTTCTTAACATAATTCTGATGTTCCTCCTTGCGTGCCTTTATTCTCCGGTTGGTGTGGCCTATGTAGCTGCTATCGCAATCCCGACACGGTATCTCGTAGACTCCTTGGTTTTCCAAAGGGATGTACTCTTTAGGATTCCTCAGTATGGACTGGATTATTCTATCCGTGGTAAAGGTTGTCCTGATGTTACATTTTCTAAGGATTCTTCCGATTTTCTCTGTCGTGCCTCGGATGTAAGGTAGGTACGCCGTGCCACAAGGTCTCTCCTCTTCTGCGTCTTGCGTTTTGGTCTTCGGTGGTCGGAACGCTTTCCTAATCGCTGCTCTGCCATAACCATTTTGTTCGAATACTCGAGCAAGGGTTGCTAATTCTTGTCTTGTATTCTCCTTGTCGGCTATCCTTCTTGATCTACAAACCAGTGTTGTCAGGACTGATTGTAGTTGAGCAGGGTGGTGGTGTGAATTAGCATTTAGGTAGCGATTGGTGTGCGTGGTCTTCCTATAAACCGTGTGCCCCAATTTGCCATTCTTCTTGGTGATGAGAACGTCTAGGAATGGAAGGTGGTTGTTCTTCTCCAATTCCATCGTAAACTGGATCTTATTATGGATGCTATTGAGATGGGTAAGGAAATCAGCAAGTCGATTCTTACCGTGACCCCATATGGCAAAGACATCATCGACATACCGAAGCCAAAGTTTCGGTTTGTAAATGGTGCTGTCCAGTGCTTTCGATTCGAAGTCCTCCATGAAGAGATTCGCAATGACGGGAGACAAAGGTGAACCCATCGGCGCTCCTTCTACTTGCTTGTAGCGTTGACCATTATAGATGAAATATGTATTCTGGAGACAATGATCGGCAAGTTTGATGATGTGTTGAGGTGGATCATACTTCTGTTTAATGACGTTTAGAGCTTCGGCAACTGGCACTTTAGTAAACAGAGAGACGACGTCAAAGCTCACGAGGATATCGGTCGGTGTAATTTTCTCCTTTTGCAGCATCTCGATGAAGTGGGTAGAATTCATAACGTATGAAGCCGCATCTGCCACATGCGGCTGCAGATGTTTAGCTACGAACGCTGCAAGTCGTTGGATAGGTGATCCTATGGAACTAACGATAGGCCTAAGCGGTGTTCCATCCTTATGAATTTTTGGGAGACCGTATATCTTGGGACATTTAGACGACTTTTCTCTAGGTATAAGTTGATTTTGCACTTCAGTTTCGATGTTACTCTCCTTTATCTTCGACTTGGTGGTCTTCTCCAAATAGGTTGTTGGATCTGTGGAGATACATTTGTAAGCACTGTCCAGCAGTAAAGAAATCATTTTAGAGTGGTAGTCATCGTTGTTCATGATAACGGTGACATTTCCTTTGTCTGCAGGAAGAATAATGATGTTGTTGTTCTGACGAAGATTCTTGAGTGCCAAAGATTCATCACGGGATAGATTCGATTTGGGTGGTTTAGCCAATCGTAAGATTCGAGAGGTATCTTGTCGGATGAGATCGGCGGTATTCTTATCCAGTCTCGAAATCGCAGTTTCTACTCCGCAGATGATAGATTCCACTGGAATACGTTTTGGAGCTATGGCGTAGTTGAAACCTTTAGCAAGTGCAGATATCGCAGATTCATCCAAAGTAATATCAGAAATATTACGGACAACTTTAGACATATCCAGATTAGTAGTACGATACCCTTTTTGCGTTGAATAAAGATGGTCGAATTTCTTCCTTTGCTTTATCGTGTAGAGGTTTCTGTTAGTTTCCGCTCGAAAGTCTGCTAACTGGTCGATGATGTTCCAGATCATAGGGTGGTATGACACCCTGAAATGTTTACCTTTAATATATATATATATATATATATATATATATATATATAGATATATATATATATATATTTCAATGGCTTAATGTTTCGACACCATAAGTATTTAATTCGATTGCCCTGCTCTGCTAGCTGTAAGTATTTATTTCTTATTTATCAATTAATTTCAAATAATTTCTACTTGAAAAATACTATTGCCATGAACACTCAATCAGGGTTAGGTTCATTTATCTAGTTGTCTTATTTTTAACTTGTCAAATATTTAGAATATAAATCTCAATTGTCAAATGACCTTAAATGTCACTGATCTTGACTGAATTCAAAATAATTCTTCTACTTGTAATCAGATACGACCAACGTACACTGTTTTCAATATTATTATGATGTATGACATTCTCTATCTTTTATAGTAAGTATTAACTATTTTAATTATTGCAAGTAATAAATATTGTTCATATACTTCAGTTTTATTCTAGGCTAAACTAATAACCAACCTTATTGATGCCATTAATTGCACATCCAGCACCACAGACCCCTTTGTATAATCAGTCACCACACGAACACGTCCAACTGCAAGTAACTGTCCAACCAATTTACAGCCGTCAAATCTTCTATAAAAACCTCAAAGTAGTCGAAGAATCCAACCTCTGTTCAACCAAAAACTGCACCCGTTGACCCACATATCACTCCTTCACAATCCTCTTCTACCAGTAAACTATTCTTGTTATATTCCAAATTAATACCATTTCCTTGCATGCTCAACGTCCCGATGATCTGTCCTCTGCATGAAGACGAAGCACCCCAATATAGCCAATCACTCAGAATGATTCCCAAGTAGATACATCAGTCCTCCATAAATGACTCCTACACCTGCAGTACTCCGCACCAGTCGAATCCTTTTTATTTCCTTTTTTTAAAATTGTATTAACTCCAATAAAGCAGCCCAATCCAAATCTTATATTTTCATTTATTAGTAAATACTCTTCATGCACTTAAAATTGTTATATATCAAAGCTCTTCTTTAATTGAGACATCTGTTACTCGTACACCATTATAATTATATTTCACATTATTTAAACTTCATAGATTTATTTACTCACTGTTCTTATTATGCCAGTACCATTATTATATATAAAACAGTCAAGTTTTCAACATTTTATTAATATCCAAAATATTATGTTACATTTTTCAAAATTTGTTATTCTCCATTTTAAAACAACTCTCTTAACTACCGTATTTTCATTATTGATGCTTACTATATTAAAATATACATTTGATACCTACATACTTTGTTATCTTTTAATATTTTAATTTGGTCTGTCGTAACTGATATCAGTAGTAAATAACTTCTATCTTTTAACATCTTACTTTATAAATTAAACTATATGAAATTTATTCTTTCCATTCTCATTTCTTTAAAATTTTATCTCTATTTAAAAAAACTTAATTCAAATAACCTTTTATATTCTAAACTTTTGCAAAGACTGACTACAATGCTTTACCAAATCTTTTTATCGTGTTGATCATCAAACTATATCCACTCTTATGATATCATAACATAATTTCCTCAAATTAAAAAGAAATTTAAAATAAATACTTTTATTTCTAAATTTGCTTTTTAAATTTTAAACTCTTGTCAGAACATTCAATAATAACTTCTTACATTACAATTACAACAACTTCATAATAGTAACAAATTATTTTTAGTTTCCATAGAAACATTTTTTTTTAAATTATTGAACAAACAACAACTTTTAAAATACTTACATTTTTTTAGTTAATGTACGGATAAATCATTGTTATATAGAATCTTCCTCTTATTCGTGCATCCTTTTCATTTATCAATTCATATGTATTGTTATTAAATATTTTTTATTATTAAAATACGTGATGTTCTTTATTTACATTTTAAAATTACTATATTACATATTTACAATCCGAGTTTCTTTTTGTTATCTTAATACTCTTTTAAAAGTATTTTCAGTAGTCTTTTGAACATCCTTGTCTTCTTTAGCTGCTTGTTTTAATTTTCTTAATTCAGCTTCCAACCTAAGTACTTCATTTTGTCTCAGCCTTTCTTTTAATTTCTTTGCTTCCTCCTTTAATCTTCGTTTAACTGTTTCCTTCTTTGTTTTCTCTTCATATTTGTTTACTTTAATTATGCAACCTCCTGTAATTCTTCTTATTTTATAAAATCTATTACAATCTTCTTAAATATTTGTTATTTTTGTTTCTCATAATATTACTAAATATACCTCTTGTTACCACATTTACTTCTGTATTACTTACCACTTCATTGTATTTTACCTGTTTACCATTTTTCGTAGAATCGTCTTCCTCATCTACAATATTCCTTGTCTGCATTAGCTCCTTTTTTAACCTGTTTTCCTTTTCCTCAGCTTCTCTCTTTAACCTGTTCTCTTTTTCTAACTCCCTTTTCTCCTTATCTTTCCTCATTTTCTCTGTATTTTTATTAATTGAATCTATCAAATTTTTATATATTTCTTTTATTTGTAACCTTGATTCCTCTGCTTTCCTTTCTGACTCTGCTGCTTTTTGTGCTATAAATGCCATTAACTTCTCCATATCGATATTTGGTTTTTCTGTTGGTTCTTGCGGAATCCCTACCTGATCACCTTACTGTATTTCCTCCACTTCAACTTCACCACCACTCTCTGCTACTTCCATTTCTTCTTGTTCTACATCTTTTTCCTCTTCAGTCTTCTTGCTTTTTCGTGTAATTCTTTTATCAGCCATTCTATTATTTACTTTACAAAATATGTTTACCCTTATTAAATCCTTTTATCAAATTATAAATCTTTGTATTTGTTCAACAATTAACCTTTTATAATAATTAATAATAATGAGATTCAATGACTTTAATTATTGATTGTTCCGTCCTGTTGTATTTTTATTTATTTCAAAAGAAATCTAATCTGACAGTTTAAATTCTGATTATTTTTTTATAATTGCCAATGCACTCAAATTACATAAATATGCTCTTGTAAACTAGTTAACAATCACAATAAGCCCCATGTTTGAACTACTCTTATTTTTGAAATTTTATTTGCCCCACGTATTGGGCCGTCATAAATTTATGCAATGGCTTAATGTTTCGACACCATAAGTATTTAATTTGATTGCCCTGCTCTGCTAACTGTAAGTATTTATTTCTTATTTATCAATTAATTTCAAATAATTTCTACTTGAAAAATACTATCGCCATGAAAACTCAATCAGGGTTAGGTTCATTTATCTAGTTGTCTTATTTTTAACTTGTCAAATATTTAGAATATAAATCTCAATTGTCAAATGACCTTAAATGTCACTGATCTTGACTGAATTCAAAATAATTCTTCTACTTGTAATCAGATACGACCAACGTACACTGTTTTCAATATTATTATTATGTATGACATTCTCTATCTTTTATAGTAAGTATTAACTATTTTAATTATTGCAAGTAATAAATATTGTTCATATACTTCAGTTTTATTCTAGGCTAAACTAATAACCAACCTTATTGATGCCATTAATTGCACATCCAGCACCACAGACCCCTTTGTACAATCAGTCACCACACGAACACGTCCAACTGCAAGTAACTGTCCAACCAATTTACAGCCGTCAAATCTTCTATAAAAACCTCAAAGTAGTCGAAGAATCCAACCTCTGTTCAACCAAAAACTGCACCCGTCGACCCACATACCTATCACTCCTTCACAATCCTCTTCTAACAGTGAACTATTCTTGTTATATTCCAAATTAATACCATTTCCTTGCAGGCTCAACGTCCCGATGATCTGTCCTCTGCATGAAGACGAAGCACCCCAATATAGCCAATCACTCAAAATGATTCCCAAGTAGATACATCAGTCCTCCATAAGTGACTCCTACACCTGCAGTACTCCGCACCAGTCAAATCCTTTTTATTTCCTTTTTTTTTAAATTGTATTAACTCCAATAAAGCAGCCCAATCCAAATCTTATATTTTCATTTATTAGTAAATACTCTTCATCCACTTAAAATTGTTATATATCAAAGCTCTTCTTTAATTGAGACATCTGTTACTCATACACCATTATAATTATATTTCACATTATTTAAACTTCATAGATTTATTTACTCACTGTTCTTATTATGCCAGTACCATTATTATATATAAAACAGTAAAGTTTTCAACATTTTATTAATATCTAAAATATTATGTTACATTTTTCAAAATTTGTTATTCTCCATTTTAAAACAACTCTCTTAACTACCGTATTTTCATTATTGATGCTTACTATATTAAAATATACGTTTGATACCTACATACTTTGTTATCTTTTAATATTTTAATTTGGTCTGCCGTATCTGATATCAGTAGTAAATAACTTCCATCTTTTAACATCTTACTTTATAAATTAACGTATGTAACAAAAGTTTTGAGAAAAAGTTTGAGTATGTAGGTATATTTAATTCAAATTCAATTTTATTCAAGAAACGCTTAAAATATGTTGATCTTACATCCAAGATAACATTAATAACAGCTCTATATAATGGCAAGCGTTCCATTATTATCAATAGTCCGCAATTTTGTCATCACATGTCCCATAAGCTCTTGGACAGAATTTACATCAATTTTATAATCTTTTGAAATATTCTACGACGAAGTTGTATCTTAGTTTGTGCATCCCAGCCATTGTAGTACACCTTTCTGCTTAGTAAAACCCAAAAATCCTTGATATGTCTTGCCTGAAGAATATTGGGTGGGTTGTCATGTTTTGGTATAAATGGAACATTGTGCTGATTCAGTAAATCTCCCGTTGTTCTCGCATAATGGCAAAAAGCCAAGTCTGGCCAAAATATTATTTCATTAGCAGCATGTGTATTTTGAGCACTTACGTCTTTTGAGAGTTTAAGGGATTACGATGCAATTCTCCATGCAGAATCATGTATGAACCATGAAAATGTCGACCGAACCACCGAATCGATGCTTTTACGCTGTCTTCAGCTCTTCTTACCATTCTGTCGACAACCCGTGCGGACATCTTTTAGGGCCTTGACTTTTAGGTAAATTTACACAAGGTATTCCTTGTTCGCATTCTCTTATAGTTCGATAAATTATTGAAACTAACATTTTGGTCTCTGAAGATGTTGACAGTATCGCGCTTAGGCTTTCGTCCAACCAATTGATAAATAGTCATTCAGATTTCAAGTTTGTAAGACATTTTTATCAATGTAATTGCAACGTTTGTATTCTTATCATAAATTCTGATATCCATAAATTTTTTGTTTCCAATGGCAACTTGATAATGCATCGTTTAATTATATTGCTCTAGCTTCAAAAAAAATTCTCAAAACTTTTGTTAAATACGTTAAACTATATGAAATTTATTCTTTCCATTCTCATTTCTTTAAAATTTTATCTCTATTTAAAAAAACTTAATTCAAATAACCTTTTATATTCTAAACTTTTGCAAAGACTGACTACAATGCTTTACCAAATCTTTTTATCGTATTGATCATCAAACTATATCCACTCTTATGATATCATAACAATATATATATATAGCTTCAGCGTATAGGCCTGTAGCTTGAATTCTCTTCTTCCATTGTTTGCTATCGTGGACCAGCGTCTTCCAGTTTGTTATCCCCTTGTCTTTAAATAGAGGACAAAATAATATTTAAAAAAATTAAAACAGTAAAATAACAACCAGGAGAGAAACTGTACCAGAAAATATACCCGATGCGTAGGCTGCAAACAAAAACAAAAAAACATTAACCAAAAAAAATCGACTAAAGAAGAAAAAGTATGGGCAAAAACAAAGAAGAATCAAGAACTTGATCCAATCAGCCATAACGGTTATTGCATAGAGTTATACTTTATACGATGAATTCATGAGTATTGTCCCGTTCTATTCGAATAGGTCTAGTTAAAATTTTAAATAGCGACTAGAAGACATGTGAGCATAAGAATTCTTTAAAATGAGTCAAATTACAGTATACTGGTTTTTTCTCTCTCAAATTTTTTTTGTCAATAGTAAATGTTATTCTAATAAAAAAATTGTATATAAATTTATACTTTTTTTCGATTCCTTAACAAGTTACAAAAGAAATAGAAACATTTATTAATGTAATAAAACAAACAAAAAATTTAGCATTTTGACATTATTCTTTAACATATTGAAAGCATTTGCAATGCATGCTAATAATTCATGTTCGGTGCCCACCGGTATTCTGTACAGTTCTGATTTCAAGTAACCTCAAATATGAAAATCCAAAATTGTAATATCTGGCCAGCGAGGTGGCCATTGAACAGGTCCATCAAGGCCAATCCAATGCTGATTGTAATGAATGTTTAGCCACTTTCTCACCAATCTTCCATAATGAGCTGGAGCACCATCTAATTGAAACCATCCATGTGAGGATGATAAATAGGTACATTATTAATTTATTTAGATATTCTTAAATATTTTAAAATTTCCGTAACTTGTCAAAAAACAGTATAAGTTTATATAACATTTTTTGATCAGAATAACATTTACTATCTAGAAAAAATTTTGCGAAAAACAACCAGGACGCCCTGTATAAAAAATTTATTTATGGTTAGGTACCAGTACAATATGGTTTAATTTGGTTCGTTTATTTAAAGAAGTGTTGTTATCACCCAATATAAATTTACATTACCTACATAAAGTCAAATTCTTGTTATTAAGTAATTACTTCAATTTTTTTTAATTCAATGTTTGCTAGATCAACAATAATATTAATGTTATACATGGCAGTGGTGTATTACATAGCAATTAACAAGCAATTACCGTGGAGGGCCCTCTTCACCTCGTGGCTGTACTTATTATTGGGATATTTTCAAGCTTCAATTTGTTCTCAACTTGTTCGAGATAAATGTCTTGCGGAAGTGTGCACTTCAGTCTGGTGTGAATAGAGCGTTTGCTTAGGTCGTATAGTTCAGCGCTGCTGCAGGTGTTAATATTCCGGTGGAATCTTTTTGTAGTTGTTTTGATGTAGTACTCGTTTATTGTTTGAATGCCTAGTTCTGTGTGTAGTTGGTTGTTTGTTACGAACCAGGGGGCGTCTACAGCTATCCAAAGTACCTTGTTCTGAAGGACTTGTATTTTGTGCAAATAAGATGTTGCAGTATTTCCCCATACCATGCTAGCATACTTCACCATCGATCTTATTAATAACTTAGTATGATGTTTTCCGTTTTCAGCAATGACCTCCTGTTTATTATTGAGAACAGCTGTGAGAGTCTCGAGTACCCTTGATTTAGTTTCTGGAGAACGTGGAACTTCCAGGTTAACTAGTATCAAGTTGGAGGCCAAGTGATGATGGTGTTGTTTATATGGATTGGTACAGGACTTGGTATTTTACGTAGAGTGAAGATTTTTGATTCACACTTCATTTAGTTACTTTTAAAGTACCATGTGCTGAACCATTTGACCGTAGAATCTGCAGCTTGCTGGAGTTTTGAGATAGCTGTGTTTAGGTTTTCGTCTTGAGTTAAAAGCACAGTATCGTCGGGAACATAGCTAAGCTTTCTGTAGTTCTCTTGATGTCATACATATAGGTGTTGAACAAAAGAGGGTCTAACACACTTCCTTGCGGTACTCCAGCTGTTATCTTTTTGTTTTCTGATTAGGTGTTATGTATTACTACATGGAAACTTTGTTCATCAAGGAAAGAAAAGATTATGGCTTGCAAGTAAATAGGTATACCAATTTTAAGAATTTGTGCTA
>CALNHX010005977.1:0-97685 GCA_940337035.1 Agriotes lineatus | reverse complement strand
CAATTACTTATAGTCCAGTCGTTGAAGGTAAAAATATGCTATTACCTCAGAATTCTTTGAACCTTGACCGATTGTCGTGAAATTTGGTGAGTGGTTAGGGGATGTCTCAAGGAGCAAAAGTGACATAGCGCCGATGTGCGCTTTTACCCTGAGAGTGGATGCCACCCCTTCTCGGGGGTAGAAATTGTTTACTCAAAATAACCCCGGAAATGGATAGAGGGACAAATTCTAAGTAAAAAATATTCTATATAGTTTTTTCGATAGATTGATATTTTTCGAGCTATTCTCGATTGAAGACTTAGATTTTTCGTGATAAAAATGCATGTTTTCGGACGGTTTTTCGCGAATAAGTCGAAAACTTCGCATTCTAGCAAATAAGTTGCAATAACCAAAAATGAAGCTTAGAAAACAGCAAAGAGATTGTTTTTTTTATGGATGCTCTAGCTCCAAAATTAAATAAGTTATGGCTCGTTGAAGAAGATTTTTTTTGCAACAACTTTGTTTGAAGTAGTCAACGTTAATTAACGAAAAACCGATGCATTATTCGGGAAAAACTTATAGAATATTTTTTGTAGTGATTGAAAAGACCTTTAAAATGAGCACTGTTAAAAGTCGATTTCATTATAACTAAGCGAGTTACGATGCAAAAACGGTGGGTCACTCAAATTTTTGAAAAAAAAATGAACGCTAAAACCCCAGCCATTCCACCAGAATTGATATTGACCATTATCCCTTTACAAATTACTTTACTTTAGTATTACTCATGTAATCCAAACGTTTTTCGACATGCTCAGACTTTGCATATTCAAAAAGTAAAGGGATGAAGGGCTCGGGAGGGGTGGTCCGCGCACTATAATGCAAACTGCTAACATTTATATCTCCGTTATTCTTTTTCCTACAGAAATAAAACAAAAACTAACATGTTCGTTAAGAAAAAATCCACATTTTTGTACTATATTATTTTTTGTTTTTTTCTTTAGTTTTAGATATTTTCAAAATAAAGTATTTTTTAAGAAATTTGAAAAATACGTTTTCCATTTTCATCATATTTTTTTCGAAAAATACGCATTCTAACCAGCCCAAACTTTTGGATTACATAAGTAATACTAAAATAAAGTAATTTGTAAAGGGATAATGGTCAATATCAATTCTAGTGGAATGGCTGGGGTTTTATCGCTCATTTTTGTTTTAAAAAATTCGAGTGGCCCACCGTTTTTGCATTGTAACTCGCTTAGTTATAATGCAATGGACTTTTAACGCTGCTCATTTTAAAGGTCTTTTCAATCACTACAAAAAATGTTCTATAAGTTTTTCCCGAAAAATGCATCGGTTTTTCGTTAATTACTTCATTGATTACTTCGAACCAAGTTGTTGCAAAAAAAATCTTCTTCGACGAGCCATAACTTCTTTTAGTTTGGACCCAGAGCATTCATAAAAAAACCAATCTCTTTGCTGTTTTGTAACCTTCATTTTTGGTTATTACAACTTATTTGATAGAACGCGAAGTTTTCGACTTATTCGTGAAAAACCGTCCAAAAACATACATTTTTATCACGAAAAATTTAAGTCTTTAATCGCGAATAGTTCGAAAAATATCGATCTATCGAAAAAACTATATAGGACATTTTTTACTTAGAATTTGTCCCTCTATCCATTTCCGGGGTTATTTTGAGTGAACACATTTCCATCCCCGAGAAGAGGTGACATCCACTCTCAGGGTAAAAGCGCACATCGGCGCTATGTCACTTTTGCTCCTTGAACCATCCCCTAACCACTCACCAAATTTCACGTCAATCGGTCAAGGTTCAAAGAATTCGGAGCGGAAAACCTTCAACGACTGGACTATTAGCTTTAATTTGAGGGGATGTGATACCCGTCTGAAATCTCTAACATTGAGAACTTTGGATATAGGCAACACACACAACATTTTCTATTTGCAATAATTTTTACGTAACCTCTTAATAGCCTCGCCCCTAGGTATTTTGTAGGTTTAGCTAATAAGTAGCTAATTACTATTAACACTTGCTTTAAAACATACTTTTTATAATTGATTGTTATGAATAAAATTGTATTTAACACAAAGAAAAAAATTAGTTTAAAAATATACTTTTATTCATTAAAGAGTAACATAAAAGATATAATTACATACAAATAAAAATTTCCATTTATTTGTTGGTTTTTTTTATTTTGTGCATTAATAATAGAAATTGAATCACGCACTTTCATACCTCTAGGAATGCGAGGATCGGCTAATTTCCGCAAAATACAGTTCATAAAGAAGTCTGTTAACTTTGGTATCATTTTGTTTTCCCAAAAATCTTCATTCCTTACAATTCGGATTATCTGGAGATCAACGTCGATGTACAAAGCTAAATCACAGTATGCCCTTTCTAAAATATTAAGTTGTCCCTGTATTTCAAAGTAATACATATGATTTTCCTTTAGGCATAATTTCCCATTTTCTAGTTTAACACACATTTTACCATTGCCTTGAACTGCTTCATTAATTTTTTTATCTCGAATAGAATATAAGCATTTTAATTCTATCAGTCCATCTTTATCAATAAGTCCATCGGGGGATGCCCCTAAATAAGGAAAATCGTTCGAAATAAACAATCCACACGATACAACTTCTGAATTCGTTTTCTTCTTCATATAAATGAAGAGCATTTTTTTCATTAATACGACCATAGACTATTGCACAAGTTGTTAAATTTCGTGAACTATATAACAGCGTTTTCACCAATGCATGACAAGATGTAGTAGCTCTTCGTACACAAATTCGGCCAAAGCTAGATGCTGTAAGTCGATTTCGACGAGCCTCTTGCCATTTTACGTTATCATGTTGTCCTATTGTAAGTTTTTCGATTGCAGTGGTGTCTTCACTTTTCAGATGGTCTAAAATTTTTAATTTTTCAGATTCCAATTCGTCTTCCGTGAAATCTGGCTTAGCTGAATCATGGCCGTAGTCTTTTGCGTCATTATCAGTCATTACTTTTCATCTATTCTTTTTCTTTTGTGTAGAGCGTGCGTATATACATTTTTTCTCTCTTAAACTGCAGAAATCAAGCTGATCATTTTTTAATAGGCATTGCCTATGCCAAGATGGCCCTGAGTTAAAAGATAAAGCAGCTCCATAACACCGTCGTTGGAAAGATCCTCGTTGAATATAATTAATTCGTTTTCCACCTGAAAATTTTGCAACCATAGACATGAACCTCTCTGTGTAATTTGTTGTGACATTTCGGGTTAATCGGTTTGCTTTTCTTACAACAAAATCTATAATTTTGTATTTTTCTTCTAATACCGGACTGGTACCTAAAAGCGGAATCAAGTTTTCCTCCTCGTTGGTTTTTCTTCGGCATTGCTCATTGCAGTTCGAATGGTCTCCAAAAACGTGCTGTGGTATATTTTTTAATTCTTGGCAGAGTTCCTTCGTAGAGATTTAGATATAGCCGATCGTACTGCTATACTAAGCCTTAGTAAGTTAGATTTTATAATACGTCGCACTGATATTGCATATTTTGTATTTGCTGCAACTTTGTATAAATGAGAGGTAATCGCTCGGGTTACATGATTCGCACACCCAAGTTTCAGAACGTATCTACCATAGCTAACGTTTTCTAAAATCCGCGTATACACACTGGAATCGCCATCACCAATTACATATTTATATCGAAGATTGTACTGCTTTTCGCTTTCATTAAAACCCTGAACAATTATATCTTGCTCCATACTGCTCGAGGAGCCGCTATAATTTTTAAAGCATTGATGAGGTCGAGGTATCGTTTTCTTGTTTTCTGCAGCAGTGCAGATACAGCAAAATTTATTTCTTACACCTAGAAATAATAATTTTTTTGTTTGCAGTCCTATAATACATGCAACTCCTGAAAGCGACGAATAACTGTGTCCATACGAACGCTTCGCCCACCCTCCATCGACCACTACACTTATAAAAGGTACTCCATTTTCGACATCACCCTTTTCTATTGCAAGCTGCCGTTCTTCTTCTGCTGCTTTGCACATTTGCAATTGAAGTTGTGACTCCCACACTTTTCCAATTTCTAATTTTCTGTAATACTTTCCAGACATCATTGGCAGGTTCATTACAGAAAATAATTCTTGAGATTGTGAATATCCAATTCCAACGGATGTTGCTCCCCAAACCAATAAATTATTTACGGTACTTGTTGGAGGTTGCAATGCTATACACACGGTCTTTTCGCAAGTATTACAATGGTAGAATAACGTCGACGAAATTCCTTTTCTGGTTACATTGATGAAATGCATTTTTCCCATAGTGCATTTGTTGTCATGATAAGAAATTGTTTTCATTTCCAACAAAAAAAAGTTTATGTCAATGATACGATTTCCGGTGCGAGTGTTTACGCTGGTATTAGATGTTGTATCTGCTTCTATCTCTAAATCCGGAAAATCTTCGTCTGGAAGGCTATAATCGGAAAAATTGCAATTAATTTTCAAAATTACCTAAACAAAGCTTAAACGCCGAAAAAGAAACAACACCACAGCACACTAGAATCATAAACGAAAAAATGACAGCCTAGACTTTCTTAAACTTAAGCCGGATATAAATATGTAGAGAGTGAGTTTGGATCACTTCCGGTTATACCGGAAGAGTGATACTAATTTTCGATTTTCAGTGAACAATCTATTATATTTTATTCTATAGTCTAAATGCCCGTAAAAATAGCTTTACAATGATTAACTTGCATAATATGTATTTACTATCAAAAGTATTTGTAATAGCCTAATAGGTCATCAAACTCGAAATTTTCAAAAATTTCTAAAAGCCTCACAATTGACTTTGGTAAATAAATAAACAAAAGAAAATGTAGAGCGTTTAGCCCTGTAAAAAACTGGTTTTACCGATGAATTTTTAATATATCTCTAAATTTAACATTTCGTAGAATAGGACCAGCCGTGTTGGAGATCTCTTGACCCTATACAATACATACATACACACATGTATACACACGGACCACAAAAACCACTTTTTTAGGTGGTTTGTGGTACTATAGGAAAGTAAAAAACAGAGTATTCACATAATAGTACAGTCATTTGGTAGTTTTACCTGGAAAGTTTTCCGGGAGTTTTGAAAATGGGTAATCTTATAGATTTCGATGTGCTCTTTCCGAATTTCAACTTTGCCACCTCGTATCTTTGCCGCTCGCGCCGCCATATTGGAGAAATGGCGCCTAAAAGCAGTTTTTTGACAATATTTCCTTTCCGACTCATTTCACGATAAAAACATTTATACACAAAATGAAACTAGAGAAAATTTCCTACAATTTATGTAAGAACCTTTTTTTCATAAAATCCATAGTTTTGGCGTAGGAGCGCCGGCGCCGCAAAGTGTAGTTCAACACGCGTTTTGGCCAAAAAACGCATTTCCACACCACCTTGAGGTAGAGTAAGCGGCGCATTTTTTTTTAATCGTGGTATCCCCAGTAGGTCTAATCCACATGCAATTCACTATTCCAAAATTTAGCGCATTCTCCTTCGCTTTGCTGTTCTTGATGAACCAGGTGTTGCGAGTTCATTGTCTTTAGTACCGATAGAAACGTCATAGACCGAAATTTCTTCCACATCATCCTCGATGGGATTATCAGTTTCATCACAATCCTCTTCGTTCTCGATTTCATCATACGTTTGCTCGAAAATAGTCTCCGTTTCTTCCTCTTCATCGTTATCTTGTAATGGAACTTGCGAGCTATCACAGGTACCACTACAATTCGTGCATATAACGGAGCACTTTAACCCAGCCTTTCTGCATCCACAGACTTTCTGACATCTCTTTTTGCATTTGCAAGAAATAAGTTTTAACACGCTTTCCGGAGCTGGGGGCTCGAGTGTGGTGACAGAAATTAGCCCGTTCTTGTTTCTTTTCCATCCCCATTGCTCTACATTTTGTTCATTCCCATACCACTGCTGAACCTGGTGATAGGTTTGGAACGAATGTTGTCGTGCTGCTGCTTCTGTTGGTGGTAGCGACCCAATATTAAATTTACTTTCATATGCTGATGTTGTGAAGCATGCATATCTATAGTAGTTTAAAGACATACTTTTCTTACTTTTCACATTACTGTAACTGTATAATTCAAGAAGGAAGCGTTCTCCAGCTTTAGCAATGATCTCTGGATCAGCATTTGGATTTTTGTATACCTGGATAACATCGTTTAAATCTGAATTTTTTCGGAGTACCCTAATAAATTTCATTTTTCCTTGATGAAATAATGCTGATGTTGTATCACAGCCACTGAAGGCATGCAAGAATAAAATATGATCTGCGGCTGTTTTATCTATGATACCTTTTGTTGAGTATATTTGTTGCGAAACTTTTCCTTTTCCTGGTTTGAAAATGTATATGTTTGAACGCGTAGATAGAGCCGTCAAAAGAATAAGAAGATCTACATCTTCGCCGACAACGATTACGAAATCAAATGCCGATGAAGCACTTATTGCAGTATTGATTATTAGCGTATCCGCATCTTCCGTGGCTTGTGAGGCGGTTCTTGTTTGCATCATTGCCCAGGAATTTATTTTGTGACACATTGCCTCGTCAAAAAATATGTCTACTGAAGCAGTTTTTCGTGATCGTCGAGATAGCTCCGCATATGTGGTACTACGGTTTGTCGGAACGTCTAATTGTAAAGTATCCTTTAGTTGTGAAAAGTTCTTATTCTTCAGCTGCCATTCATTCCTTCAAATCAAGCATATCTTGCAAATATAAATGGCAAGATTTTGCATATAAGAAGTGGCCACTGGCATGGAAGTAAGGCATCATTTTCTGGATAGTGTCAAGATGTATAATGGTTTGCGGCGGTCGTACGCCAAAACTATTGATTTTACGAAAAAAAAAGGTTATTACATAAATTGTAGGAAATTTTATCTAGTTTCATTTTGTATCTAAATGTTTCATCGTGAAGTGATTCTGAAAGGAGATATTGTCACAAAACTGCTTTTACGGGCCATTTCTTCAATATGGCGGGGCGACCGTCAAAGATACGAGGTGGCAAAGTTGAAATTCGGAAAGAGTACATCAAAATCTATAAAATTACCCATTTTCAAAACTCCCGGTAAACTTTCCAGGTAACCTCCTTTTTAAGAACCAAATGACTGTACTATAATATGTACAAACTTACTTTTGAAAATAAGGAACGTGTGCATCTTCTGGTATGTTGTCAGAGTTTTTAATGGAAAAAATCACTTCTTCCGCGTTCTTCGTTGCCGTTGTGCTTTTGAAGCCCTCCCCCGCTTTCTCACTATGTACGTACTTCGCATTTTGTCCAAAATAAGAAGTAAAAGCAGCAGTTAAAAGAATCACACCAACAATAATCAACAAACAACTTATATAAAAAAATGTCCTCAAGCACGAAACAAATTAAAACGCACTGAAAAATGTTCACGGTATGACAGATAGTTCTATTAGGCATTACCAAGACCAACAGTGAACTGAAGCACTTATTTGTTGAAATTATTGTTATTATGAACTAATTATTAGTTATTCCTCCATTTCTGTTAAAACTGTTTACTTATTTTGCTAAAGACATTACTCATTAACTATCTACATAAGATGATGATACTAATGACCCAGTCCAAATGTCCCAGCAACAAATTTGAATGACAATCATCAAATTTTGCCCGGAAATAATTAAATCTGGCGTCCTACAAAATTATAAGTTTGAAGTGAAAGTTCCGATATTTTTTTTTTGTATTTGGGTATCCATGGCGACCCCAAAATGTAGGTTGCTCATTTCTCAGATCTGATGGGCCAGCTACCCTGGCAAAAATGTTGTCCACTAAAATTTTAGGATTTTATTTTAACCAAGAAACTGCTTATCAACTTTCTACCTGAGAAGATTATGTCGACCCATTCCTAATGGCAATGCCTGAGGTAAACCCGTCTTAGTCTATCTCTTTTCTCAAGGTACCTCTTTTTCTATTAATATTTTGGGTGCTACTTCATAATCAATTTCTCTTATTTTTGACTTTATTAACTAAAGCAGAGCATTTTTAAAAATACGAGCGCATGCAGTACCATTTAATCTAGGGTATAACTAAAAATAAAAGGAACCAGGGATGTGTTAGAATAATAGTATGAGCAATTTTGTTTAATTAAAATATAAAAATCGATTAAAGATGGCTTTGTAATACATATTAAGTTTCACAATTTTGTCATACCCTAGAGTAATTTGTACTTAATATACAGGTTAAAACAAAAACTAATTCGAATCAAAACTAACCGTGTTAATGTATGAAAAGCTATTTCCTAATCCAATTAAATTGCAGCATTAATATTTTATTTTAATAATTTGCAAGTGAAAATGATGTTTTTTAAGTGGTGTTACACTAGTTAGGATATTTAGATAATGAATAAAAAATTGTTTTCTCTCTTCAAAATTGAGGGTATAGCCTGCCCTTAAGTATAAGCGGAACCTTATAGGACCAATAGTTCCCTTGTTATCAGGAAAAAAACGAAAAATTAAGGAAATCGGATTTTTTAAGAAATGGAACTTCTGTTGTTAATATTGCACAGTTAAAGTCTACACATTACTCTTTTGCCGTGACGTCAGAAATAACAAAACATAGCGTTAAAAACGTACCTCTTATATTACAGTAAATTCAAAAAGATCATTTAGATCACAGGTAGTAGACTTCAGAAAGAATTTGACATATACCTAACTTTTAATGTCAGGGATGCTCCAAATAGCACATTATTCACATAATTCGACGTTTCTCCTCTTCGAAGAAGTCCCTAACGCTTAAAATAAGATTTTAGGCTTGCTCGCTTTCTTGTTATTGCGCGTTATTTTACTGTCATTTTGGACAAATGTCACACTGACAGTATTATAAAACAAACCATACTTAAAGCGGACCTCACCAAAATCTGCAGATTTGTTTTTTCGTCCAATTTCTTATAGTTAAATAAAGAGAGAAAATTGTGACGTCACAGAAAAAGGGTAATGTGTAGACTCTACCTATAGAATGTTATAAAAATGACATTACATTTATAAATTTGATTTATTGTTATATACAGTGTCCGCCACAAAGTCGGCATAATATGTGAAAGATTTTTATTTTTGATTTTCAAAAAAACCTTTGTACGTCAATAATTTGTGTTTGTCTAAAAACCTATTTAGCCCCTATCATATATACCAGGTGATTCTTACTTATTTAGAAATTGGAGTTTTTTGAAATTGTCAAAAATTTTTTTAGTGTGTTATTTTTCGCTAACGGAACAATCTTGAGGCCAGAAAACCCCTAATTTTTTCAACTTTAGCTAAACATTAATTTTTAAATTTTTTAAATATTTTTCAAAATTTCACATACTAAGATTAAAGTTATAATTTTTTTATGTAAACACTAGAGATTTACAATTGGGGAAAATAATATAAAATTTTAATTATTTCATTAGATTTTTTATTATTTACCGAAAAGTAGTATGTTTGCATAATTATTCCGTTCTTTATGCAAAGCGCTTTTTAGGAGAAATATTTTTCAATTCTAATTACTATCTACTTGAATGGCTTTTCGAAACTCTAATCTAGCCCTGTTAATCAATACTGTTATACAAATCCTGTAAATGTTCTTTTACAGTTGTTTAAATAAGATTTTTCTTTGTCCAATTTACATCTAAAAAATCTCTTCATTTAGACAACTGTAAAAGAACATTTATAGGATTTTTGTAACAGTAATTGATTAACAGGACTACATTAGAGTTTCAAAACGCCATTTAAATAGAGATTATTTAGAATTGAAAAATATTTCTCCTAAAAACCGCGTTGCATAAAAAACGTAAAAATTATGCAAACATACTACTATTCGGTAAATTATTTTTTATTATTATAAATTTTTAGTCGTCACATAAAAAAATTGTATTTTAAAATTGAGTCTTGGTAGGTATGTGAAATTTTGAAAAATATTTAAAAAATGAAAAGTTAATTTTCAGCTAAAGTTGAAAAAATTAGAGGTTTTCTGGTCTTGAGACTGTTCAGTTAGGTAAAAATAACACACTTTTAAAAAATCTCATTGAAATATTACTTAATTTCCGAAACTAAGCACTTTTGGGATTTTGACAATTTCGAAAAACTCTACTTTCTAAATAAGTAAAAATAACTTGGTATATATGATAGGGGCTGAATAGGTGTTTGGACGAGCACAAATTATTGATGTAAAAAGTTTTTTTGAAAATCAATAATAATTTTTTTCCCATATTATGCCGACTTTTTGGCGAATACTGTATATAACAATAAATCAAATTTATAAATGTAATGTACTTTTTATAACATTCTATAGGTAACTGTGCAATATTAATAACAGAAGTTCTATTTCTTGAAAAATCCGATTTTCTAAATTTTTCGTTTTTTCTGATAACAAGGGAACTATTGGTCCTATAGGGTTTCGCTTATACTTAAATTAAAGCTAAGTAACTGCTCTACAATTTGATTTCCCATGACTTTCCTCATGGGATGAGTATTTTAACCGATATTCTGCTCGGAAGACGGCTAAAACTACAATTTCGAACTTTTTGGAAAAAATTGCCAATTTTTTAAGCGCTCTATATCGAGAGGTATTGGACCTACAAAACTGCTGTCACACTCAAATTGTAGAAAATGTTGTCTACTTTAAAAGTGTACGGGATTACTTTTTTCGTAGGACGCACCTTTTAGAATAAGCCAAAAATTGAAAAAAGTCCGAAAAACAAAAGGTTTTTCGAGCACCACGCAGTTAACACAGGTCTTTCGAAGCTGCAAACTTGGTTTTACACTATTGGTATATATTCTAAGAACATCCCAAAAAATCAGAGCTGTGCAATTTTTTGCGACCTACGACGTTTTAAATGACTGGCCTATTACTATAGTATATTAAAACAGGAGTTTTATAAAACTTGTATTTCGACACGAGTCCAGTTTGCAGCACGACTTCTAATTTGCAAGTTAAATACCGTTTTACTACAAATAAAATCAATTTTGGTAATTTAGGGAATTTTGTAACAGTTGGTAACAGTTTTATTGCAAAACAAACATTTAAGGCTAGTATTTAGTAACTTTAAAATTCCATTTCTAGTGCTTTTCCTGCACATCTAGTGATTTTTGAGAACGCCTAAATACAGGCAACATATTGAACAATTATTGCCGCTGGCAAGCGCTTTGTTGAAGATTTGTCGAGTCGAGGCCACTAAGCCTACGGTGATGACTGATGACTTAATCTGACAGGGTACATCATTGCGAAAAGTTGGCCAAGAAAACGGGTTGTAAATAACTGCCTTTTGCATTTAAATAATTTTTATCTAACTTTATTTCAAATTAGAAGATTAGTAATAGGTCAGAAGATAAGATGGTGAGGTAAGTTTATTTGTTCAAGATTTTGTTTTAGGTTTTTATTAAAAAAATGAATCGTTGTTTTAAAACCTGCCAGGCGTAAATATAATGTGACAGTGCTTTAATATTCAATAAGATTACTTTAATTTTATTATAATATTCTGTACCTACTCAAAATAAAATACACTTCTTATTTGATCAAGTTTTGTATTCTTTTTTTCTAAAATGCCAAATCACTGAATAATTAAATTGAAGACCAATAAAAATATTCTGTAGCATACATAAATGAATAAAAGTTTTGCATTTAAGTACTTATCTGGATTATAGGTAATTTAAGATTTTATAATATAAATTTCATAGCTTGTAAAAATTGTAAGTCCTCGTTATGACTAATGAAAATTGCATCTTAATGGATCATTTGGGGAAATCTATTTTTGTCCATCTGACTTACTATTGGTGGTGTATTTATTATACATAACTGGAGGGGATGGATACCTCATATTTATTGCGGTAATAGCCATATTATGTTATTATTACATTGCGTTCAGTTTACGTTACCGTTTATACAGTGAGTGAAATTGGAAGTGTTGTGAATATTACAGTATGGGTCGTAAATCCGGAAAAACTGCATCAGCTTATCGCATCAGTACGAAATTACGAGCGAAAAAAGCACAACAAGCTTGGTCATTGAAGAAGAAGATGCGGTAAGTTTATTTTTATAGATAATATATTGATCGATAAATGTAGTTAAATAAACTTTTAATGTACCTAGTCAATTATGTTGTAAATATGTAGCTTACATATAATTATCAATGTATAGGACAGTTATATTAATGATGCCAATCATATACAGTTGCTTGAAAAATTGTATAAGACACATTTTAAATTGGGCAACCTACCTAAACTTTAATACATTTCAATTAGCATTTACTTTTTATATACCTATTTATAGAATTATCTATAAACTTTATTTTTAAAAATTTATTTGGTTTTAGCCAAACCGCAGCACCTATTGAACAATCAATATTAAATAAACCGACAAACTTGGACATCAATCGAATGGAAATAGACAAAGTTGTTGAAGAAGCAGAGGTTATGTCAGACTACTCAAAATCTGACTACACCCAATACAATGGAGATGAACCGCCATCTGGAAATGTGCCTGGTGGATCTTTTCAAGAAAGTAGTACTTCGTTCCATTACAATGAATCTGATATCAACAACCGCGATCAAGACAATGATATATCTACCGACTCTCTGCCGGATCTAGAATGTGAACGTGCAAACACTCCCGACAGTGTAACTGTTATTAGTGGACGACGAATTGTCGATATAGGCTATTTTATCGAAGCCTTGCAATCTATCAACCATGAAGGATTTCAGTGCTCGTTTTTTGACTTGCAATTAGTTTCCGAAAGGCGGTATGGATATATTTCCAAACTAACATTTAAGTGTAAAATGTGTCACACTACGAACAGCGTATACACTGAAAAAATAGAGGAGAATGAAATGAATGTAAATTTGTCAGCGGTGTCTGCCACAGTATCTATTGGTGCAGGTTATTCCCAATTGAAAGAATTTTCTAGTGCCCTCAACATACCTGCTCCATCGTCGGCTACATATGGACAATTTCAGGAAGAAAATGTTTGATGTTTATAATGTCGCTGCTGCAGAAGAAATGAAGAATGCTGCTAAAGAAGAAGCAGAATTAGCAATTCAAAATGGAGATGTAGACAAGGATGGGCATCCATTAATAGCAGTAATAGCAGACGGAGCATGGAGCAAGCGATCATATCGCACAAATTACAATGCGCTATCGGGCGTAGCATGCATTCTAGGACTTAGAACCAAAAAAGTCTTGTATATTGCAATAAAAAATAAATTTTGCTTGTTATGTGTTAGAAAAGACAAGTACATAAACGGAAAATGTGTTCCACATGTATGTTACAAGAACTGGAATGGACCTTCAACTGGAATGGAAGCTGCCATTATTGTCGAAGGCTTTGCAAAATCGGTAGAAATGTATGGCATAAAATATATAAGACTAGTGGGCGATGGTGATAGTAGTGTGTATAAACGATTGCGTGCAGTTATGCCGTATGGTCCAAGAGTAATGATTCAAAAAATTGAATGTAAGAATCATATTCTTCGCAATTATTGCAACAAATTGAGAGAGATATCGAAGAAACCAAAAATAGATAGCAAATTGAAAACCGTGCTCTCCAATAATATACTACGATTTAGATGTGCCATTACAAAAGCGATTGAATATAGAATATCGCAATCCGTTTCGTTATCTACAAAGGTGAATGAACTTGAGAAGGATATCCTAAATGGTCCGAAGCACATTTTGGGAGACCATTCCGGATGTACTGAAAGGAATTACTTTTGTAAAGGTCCTAAGCATTCAGAAGAAAATCTTTTGCTTGCGTTTACAAGTTGTGGTTTGTATGACGATATCACAGAAGCGGTTCAGCGCGTGGCTAGCCATGCCGCAAGTCTTATTCATGATGTGACAAATAATGCCGCAGAATCATACAATTCCCATATTGCTAAATTCGTAGGAGGCAAACGAGTATGTTTTTCCTTCAAAAGATCCTACAACGCCAGGTGTGAAGCTGCAGTAATAGCGCACAACAACGTTGGTAGCTTTCATGATGTTGTGCGAAGCCATATAACCAAGACGCCTGCAAAGTATACGGCTGAATATTGTGAAGGTCGACGAAAAATTAATGCAAAAAAGAACCAGAAACTTTTAAAAACCAACATAAACTACCGCAGAAAGAACATTGCTGAAGCAGATTCAGATTATGGTCCGGACGCAGGAGAAGTTATTCCTGATATGGAGGAAGAATGTTTCGCAAAATCTAAAGAGGTATTTTTGACAGAGTTAGGTGCAAATTTAGACGATATTCTTGCGGAAACAGCTGGTCAACACCGTAGCGATCGATGGTACGAAGAGAGGATGAAAAGGCTAACCGCTTCGAACTTCGGAAAAGTTTGTAAAATGAGATCTTCCACTTCCTGTGCGAATGCAGTAAAGGATATGATATACACAGATTTTTTTGGAAATGTGGCTACGCGCTATGGCGTCGAAAATGAACATAGAGCTGTAGCCGACTTTGAATATCAAACAAGAAAAACCATAACCCCGTGTGGCTTACACATAAACAAAGATTTTTCTTACCTTGGAGCATCTCCGGATGGTATTGTTGAAAATGATTCACTCATCGAAATAAAATGTCCATATGTTTCTAGAGACTGTACACCAGCGGAAGCTGTCACACAAAACAAAATAAAGTTTTGCGAATTAAAAAACGGCAACTTACAATTAAAAAAAAGTAACAGCTATTACTACCAGGTGCAGGGTCAATTAAATATTTGCGATAAAAACAAGTGCTATTTTGTTGTTTGGTCACCTAAAGGAATTTCCATCGAAATAATCTACAAAGATGAACAATTATGGAATACCAAAATGTTACCAAAACTACAAGAGTTTTATATGGTGGCATTATTACCCGAACTTGTAGATCCACGAAAAAAACGGAATATGCCAATAAGAGACTCATTTTTGGTAATACATGCAAAATAATAAAATTTCAGAAAATCCTACAAGTGTACAGTTCTTAATTACATTCGTTATTGCTTTTTAACATCATAATTAGTCATTGGATTTGTTATTTGCATAATAGTTGCACACAACTAGCTATATTAGTATTTAATTTCTTCACTGGTTTTGTTGCAATGCCATTGGGTATTTTCCTAATATTGTTGTTGTTTGTCTTTTTGGTTCGCCAATTAAGCCAGTTATTATGGAATGTTTATTGTTATTATTATTATTGTTTGATTATTTATTGCTTTCAGGTTTTTTACTAGGAATTTTTATTGTGGTAGTAATCTTTAGCTGTATTACATACGTCTTACATGTTACTTTTATATAATTATACCATATTTTACGAATATTTGCTTGTATATTGTACAATATATTTATTGTTGCCTATTAAATTTGTTTTTATTGTTGTAGAATAGTCAACAGCTTGTTTTCATATTGTTTATCTACATATTGTAGAAATTTCGCTATTGACTAGTACTCATTCAAATTTAAAAAAAAAAAAAACAGCGCGAAGTTTTACTTTCAGCTACTACATAGATAAAAAAACAATAATTCTGACATTGTGCAGCTTAGCATACTCGTAAACCAGTAAACTCGGGCTCACCTAAAACAGTGGCATAAACCGATGACGTTAAAAATCGTTTGATTTAGCAAACTTTGTAATTTCAGAACGAAGTTGTTAAAATTTGCCAAAATCTACAACACAAAACGACAAATACAAAGTAAGAACTTTTAGCAGTAAATCGAATAGGTACCTGCTAAGAATCTTTTACTGGGACACTAATAACATTTAAACGCCTCGGGCACGGTCAGTCAGGTACCCGTCTCCAGGAAATTAAATCCTTTTGCTCGCATTTGTAGTTAATCTCTGATAACAATCTACTTCTACCTGGTCTGCGAAAGGTGTTGCCTAGTTTTAAAGTATTTGCTCAATTGAAACATTTTAATTTCAACGTTTCTTATGGATTACACCTTCTAATTAACGGCCTTGATGTTTCTTGATATCTAGTCACGGAGGGTATAAATATCTGACGTCACGGACAAAGCCAAAATCCAAAAATAGGTCGTAATAAACGTACAATCGACGCTAGTTACTTTTTCAAAAATTTATTTTACATCGTGTTCTATTAAAAATATTAAAAATTTGCCTTCGTACAGGGCTCTGTATGTTACATATACGCAACATCAGTATGTGAGATTTTTTTCAAACTTTGTCTAACAGCAGTAATACACTAAAAATATTTCAGGGATATTCCATAAATTTGTCCCTAGAAAATGTTACTAAATACAAGCCTTAAAACAAAATTTTAAATTTGAATCAAGTAGGCTCACCATAAATGTCATTTTTCGCAAGCGTTTGCACGTGAAATTGTAAACTTAGTGTGGATTAGTGTTTCACAATAAATTCAGAAATTTCCTGCACTCCGCCAGAAATACGGCAAATTGCCGAAAATGCTACGGTTAATTTACTGTCATTAGTGTCATTGGCTATAACCTTAAACTCACACTGACATTTCGTGCAACGTCACCAACCGAAAAAAAGTTGATTTCGGGTTTGGTAATGGTTCATGACCGCACTCAAAATTGATGCGGTAACGGCTTTGTTAAGACAGCAAATTAGAAAAATTATTTTTAAACAACCTATATCTGTTACGTCGGGTTTCGCCCTTTCTGGTCTTGAACAAACCGTATTAATAGTTTTCTACTGTCTTGTAAAATTTGGGAAGGTGTTCTTCTTATTGCAATAGTGATATAATAGAACTACACTCAAAACGCAAGTTAACATGTTCTGTTTCAAGAGTGAGTAGAAGTAATATGATGAAACAAAAATTGTATCGCATTTTATTATGTTAGGTCTAGTTAATTTTAGATGTTTTGGGTTATTTTATTAAAATAAAAATTATAGTTGGCGGTTAGCTTATACAGAATGTATTTATAGGTCATACAAAAAGTACACTATGATATTCTATGCTTAAAATTAAAATGAAAACCTAAGAACCATTTTTTTTCTATCTGTTGTACTTTTCTGGTAAAAGCTATTCAAATCTGAGAATTAACACTTGTTCTTAATAATAGCAAAGCAAAACTGAAACCGAAATTAATTAAAAAAAGCCTACTTTTTTAAATGAAATTTTAAAAAATACATATTTACTTTCTAAGGCTGAAGTAGTTCGCGAAAATGTGTTTACTAATACTGTAGGGCAAAGGATGAATCCAACATGGCAAAAGAAAAAGCAAAACAGCCAGCAATTTTGGGGCTGTATGCTAAATGTGTCAAAATACCAATACACGAAATTTAGTGAAATCTATATTAAATATGGCTAATAACGTAAAATCTAAATCTTTGGAATGTGGCATTACAAAAGAAAATGGAATATAGCAGCTATTTTCCAGGACAACCAATATTACATAAAGGACTCCGGGATCTTTATTGATGATATATCCCTTTATAGGAGCATCACCGGACGGAATTATCGACAATGACAGTATACTGGAATTAAAATGACCATATAGTGCACAAATTGTTACAATAATAGAAGCTGTGGAGAAAAAACGAATTAAATATTATGTAAAAATAAACAGTAAGGATGGAGATACTATAATCAAATTAAAATGTAAACAATATTTGCAATTAAACGCATATTATTAGTAATCTGTACTTTAAACAATAACAATTCTCAATTTTGCAAATAATAAGAACCTGTTATTAGAATTTAATTATTAATAAAATGTATACTAGTAAGTAAATACTATAAATTATTATTAACGTAAATACAATCAATAAAATCTATATCAGTCCTTACTTATTTGTTTCATTTCCACATCTTTCACTATTTTATGTGCTTTTTGTGTTTTATTTCGAGGATTTTAAGATCTAGGTTAGATAATATTAAAACTCCGGTAGAAATTAACAGCAGTAGTAATCTAGAAAAACGGAGTTTCAATGTTATCAAACCTGAATTCTAAAATCCCCAAATAAAAAGGAGTCTAACAAAATAATTATATGATTCAGAAATAATGAAGTACTGCAAAATAAAAATGCAAGACCAATATTTATTTTAAGTAGGCAAACCTCTCCTGGTTTAGGTTTCCAAGAACTTGATTGTAATCAGCTATAAGCTGCTTACTCTGCCTAATGCTTTGTTAATAGCAACACCAAAACGAATAAATTGTAGTGTTGGTTGCCTAAATTGTATTTATTTTTTTACAAATAAAGTGGAAATTAAAGCACCTGAAAGACATATATTATAGTACCTCTTTAGATAATTACAGCAGCTACATCCCCATATAAAATGTAATAATTTTGCCCAAAATAAAGAAATTACAGCGAAAAATTGTTTTACCATTTTTTCTTAGTTACAAGATTCTAATTTAAAATTTTCAGAATATTTTATAACACCCCCCTTGTAACTCGCCTACTCAGCAAGTTTAGCGCTCGACATGGTTTTTAAAATACAGAGCAACATTCTTATATTATAATAAAGATCGGCGATTTTTTCAATTTTTTAAATATTTCTCAAAATTTCACATAGCAAGACTTAATATTAAAATTCAATTTTTTTTATATGAACACTAAAAATTTATAATTGGAAAAAATAATAAAATATGTTAATTAATTTTTTAGATTTCTTATTATTTACCGAAAGTAGTATGTTTGCATAATTTTTACGTTTTTTTATGCAAGGCGCTTTTTAGGAGAAATATTTTTCAATTCTAATTAATATCTATTTAAATGGCTTCTAAAAACTCTAATCTAGCCCTGTTAATGAATTACTGTTACAAAAATCCTGTAAATGTGCTTTTACAGTTGTCTAAATGAAGAGATTTTTTAGAATATGTAAATTGAATAAAGAACAACCTTCTGATTTAGACAACTGTAAAACAACATTTACAGGATTTTTGTAACAGTAATTAATTAACAGGGCTAGATTAGAGTTTTTAGAAGCCATTTAAATAGATATTAATTAAAATTGAAAAATATTTCTCCTAAAAAGCGTCTTGCATAAAAAAAATTTATGGAAACATACTAATTTTCGGTAAATAATAAAAATTCTAAAGAAGTAATTAACATTTTATATTATTTTTTCCAATTATAAATTTTTAATGTTCACATAAAAAAATTTGAATTTTAATATTAAGTCTTGGTATGTGACATTTTTAGCTAAAGTTGGAAAAAATTAGGGGTTTTATGGCCTTAAGATTGTTCAGTTAGCTAAAAATAACACTCTAAAAAAATCTCCATTTTTTAAATAAGTAAAAATCACTCGGTATATATGATAGGGGCTAAATGGGTTTTTACACAAGCACAAATTATCGACGTAAAAAGTTTTTTTGAAAAATCAAAAATAAAAATGTTTCCCATATTATACCGACTTTTTGGCGGACACTGTATTATGATAAGTATAGTGGTTCCCAAACTTTTTGAGTCACGGACCACATTTTATGAGAGAAATTTGCCACGGAGCACTACAATCCCCTTTATGTTAGTGACTTCACAAAACATCAATTTTGCACATAAAGGCTACAATATTTTTTCTACGACCACTACTAAAGGTAGGCCTTTTAGCGCTAGCTTTTTTCACTAAAAGCTGTTTATAAATATAATACTCTTTGCTGGAAGTAAGGTTGTAAAGTTATTCTAGTTACTTCTTGCGTATGACAAGATACTAAATTTATGCGAAAATCGTACGACACTTATTTTATTTCACGAGCCGTAACCCAGACAACAAAATTTTTGGAAATTTTTTGTAGGTAGACATTACTTCTTTTTAGCGTTTGTGTCGTTACGATTTTCTTACCGAATCTGCATTCGAGCATTAATTCACATCCGGAAATTATTTTTCGTGCATTCTAACAACGTCCTAATTTGCCCTCGCGTCCCGTTCGGGCAAAGTAATACGACGTTGTTGGAACGCACTCAAAAATATTTCCGGAAAGAATTAATGCTCTTGTGAGATTATATGTGAAAATTTACGAGTAAATTTTTTCATAAATTATTTTTAAAAATTTTGCACGTTGCAAGCAGAAAATTGTATAAGAAATTTACTAGTAAATTTATGCGTAAATTATTTAGAAACCCTTTCTAAATAATCTGGGCGTAAACATAAATCTGCGCAGATGGTAACTTCACACTAGTTAGAAATCTAGGGACCCTAGTTTTAAGTGAATGTTGACCACAAACAAGGTGAACACAACATAACCATATTGTTCTGTGACATAACATACCAAATATAAATCTTCACTGTCGCTCATGATAAACTAAAATTCAACTCAACTTACTAATTCCCGCTAATCGTACAATTTTTAGGTTACGTGCCAAATACCGGGTGACTATAAATGATTGAGAGTTTTTTCTTAGGTTGGCACTGTTTATGTTGGTGGCACTGTAAGTCTATGTCAAATTCGATGTTCGCAGGTTAGGTTTTGCGTCATTCTGTGTCAAAACTGACGCAAAACCTAATCTGCTAACCTCGAATTTGACATAGACTCTCAGTGTCACCAACATAAACAGTGCCAACCTAAGAAAAAAAATCTCAATCATTTATAGTCACCCGGTAGAAATTCTATCAACTTTACTGCATATAAATTATAAATATCCCTAAAATATTTGACTACTGCACAGGTTTACAACAAAATTTACGAAAAAATATTGAATGCGTTGCATACGTATAATTTTCTGGTTAAGCCAATTTAAGCAAAAAATTTACTAGTAATTTTTTTAGAAATTTTCGCATAAATTTAGCATCGTGTCATACAAGCTTTAGAGGTAAAGTGTTTTTTAAATACTTAAAGCGTTATGTATTGAATAAAGTTAAATGTGTACATTTATAATTACTAGTGATGCAACAAAAAAACCGTTCGTTTAAAAAAAAACACGTTTTTTTGTAAAAAAAACCAATCTGTCTGGTTTTTTATTTAAATGCGTTTTTTTCAGAATTAAAGTATAGTGAATAACAACAAGCAATTTGTTTGGAAAAACAAAAAACAGATATTTTTAAATAAAAATAATACATTTCGTAGGTAAAGTGAATTATAGAATTTATAATAACAAAAAAAGGAAATATTTCTAAAGAAAAATAGAAAAATAGCCAAAGTGGATATACAGGGTGTTAGAGAAGTCGACTGAAAAATTTCTAGGGGTGAATCCTTGGCCCAAAATATGATGATTTAACTCAACTTACCTATATACACAGTTGCTTAGCGGCTAGAGGTCTTTAAAGATGATTAGCTTTTTGAATTTTTTCAAATAAGTCGAAAAATCTTTGATGGATTTTATTCATTTTTTGGCCAAGCGTATTTACCAGTAAACTTAAGCTTTTTGTGGAATAAACCCTAATTTCGAAAATTACAGGGTGTTTAAAAACTTTGTCACAATTAATTATCCATCCAATGTTTTTTTGTGGATAGCTACATTGATTTATAAGCTATTTCCTCTCTTAAAAATTTTTAGTTGGGTAACCGGTTTAGCCACAAAAATATTTTTTAAATCTCTACAAGCCTGAATCAGTAATTTTAACTTAGCACTAGACTTGTAGGGATTTAGAAAATATTTTTTTGTGGCTAAACCGTTTACCCAACTAAAATTTTTTAAGAGAGTGAATAGCTTCTAAATTAAAGTAACTGTCCAGAAAAAAAATTGGTAGTGATTATACAGTGATTATACATTTTAAAAAGCTAGTCGCTTTAAATAATTGGGGACCTGCGTTCGAAGGAATAATGGGTAATAATGCGGTTGTCTAATGCGTGATGTTCACCACATCACCACGTGTCATGAATTTGACACGCGACAGTCGGGTGTGAGAGCGAGGATACGGAAGCTCTGACCTTCCGCCTTGCAGGTCAAGCGCCTTCATGGGGTGTTAGTGCCTCACCATTATTATTATAAATAATAATAATAATCTTTGTTTATTAGCAAATAGCTAGCAAATAAATACATAATGTATTCACACAAGAACTAAGAAAAACTTAACCTACAGTACAATAGAACTTTTAATATAGGTAATAATTTTTAAAGCCTTCTAGCGGCTAAACTAAGCAACTTTGTATATAGGTAAGTTGAGTTAAATCATCATATTTTGGGCCAAGGATTCAACCCTAGAAATTTTTCTGTCGACTTCCCTAACGCCCTGTAGAAATGATTATAATGCAGAAATTACTCGCTAACAGAAGTGGCTGACTCGTCAACTGACTCGGAGTCAGTATCCATGCAGTTTACGTCGCCCATGTCACTGTCTGATGACTCTGATTAATCGCTAACGTAACTTGATTTGTCGATCAGGTCGACAGTTTTAGAGCTGGGTCCAGCTTAAAGCAACTTCCAATAGGGGTGGGTACCTACCAAAACGTACCGCCAATTACAAAAATGAATAAAAAACAAAAAAAAACAAAAAAACCGTTTTTTTCTAGGTTTTTTATTCGATTTAAAAAAACGCGTTTTTTACATCACTAATAATTACCTTTAATAACTGACTTTAACAGCTACTGGCTCCAGAAACATTCACCTGCGCGTCAAGGCCATCTCTTTATTATGACATAAATTATAACTGTCATAAATGCAAACCTTTGTTAAATCGACATTTATGGATTAATAACAGTAGATTTAAGGCCGTAGAAAAAATATTGTGTGCAAACTCGTGCTAAAACTGTTATTGCACTCGACATGTTATGTAACTCAGCCTTCGGCTTCATTTTATAATTTTCATGTCTCGTGCATAAACGGCTACTTTTAGCACTTGTTGCACAAATAGCTAAAGTACGTTTTCTTCCTATAAAAATTTTCAAGGTCAAAGAATTTAGGGTTTATGTTGGCATAACTTGGATTCCTTTAAAAAATATATGTTGGTAAAATTTGTTTTAGTAACTTTATAGAACTAAAAATTGGTGGGAAATTTAAAATCTGGCATTAAAGTTCTATGTACATCAAAAGCTCTTGCTAATCTTTCGTAAACGTCTTCTTCTGGTGTGTTAGGATGCAGATCCAACAGTTCCTTTGCACACTTCAGAAATGCTTATTTTACATTTAATTTTAAAAGATTCCGTTTTACGCGTATTCAGTTTCAAAATAAAAAAGCTGACAATTTTAAATGTCAAAATGACAAGTCGTTTAGAGAAAAACCCGACGAAAATAAACTTTCTTTTTTGTAAATAATGTCGTAATTATATTCTTCCAGTTTGAGTCTCCAACGTGTTAGTTTAGAATTGGGTTCTTTAAGTGAGTTTAACCAAATGAGTGGTCGGTGGTCTGTAACGATGGTGAATTTTCTTCCATAAAGATAGGGGCGGAAATATTTGGTTGCCCAAATTATAGCGAGTAATTCTTTTTCTATTGTCGAATACCTTTGCTCCGTTTCGTTGAGGGATCTAGATGCGTATGCTACTGGTAGGTCTTTTCCAGGTGTACCTTGAGATAAAATTGCTCCAAGGGCGACATTGGATGCGTCGGTTGTGAGAATAAATTGCTTCTCAAAATCCGGGTATTGAAGTATCGGGTCATTCAGTAGTATATTTTGTGCACTTTGAAATGCTTTTACAAAGTCTGGGGTATGTTCTACCTTTTTACCTTTCTTTAGACAGTTCGTAAGAGGCTTAGTCATTTTAGCGAAATCTTTTATGAATTTTCGGTAATATCCCAAAAGTCCAGGGAATCCTTTGATTTCTTTCTGGATTGTTGGGATTGGATAATTTTGTATGGCTTTTATTTTGTCGGGGTTTGGTTTAACTCCTTGTGGTGTTACTATATGTCCAAGATATGCTACTTCTTTACGTAGGAATTCACTTTTGTCTAGCTGAATTTTCAAATTGTTTTCTCTGATTCTATTAAATACGTTACGTAATCTTGCAATGTGTTCTGGAAGTGAGGTAGAAAAAATTATAACGTCGTCTAAATATACTAAGCATTGGCTATCTGTTGGTCCTTTTAGTACGTTGGTCATGATCCTTTGAAACGTAGCTGCGCTATTTTTAAGGCCAAAAGGCATGCGTAAAAATTGAAAATGTCCGTCATCTGTAGAAAAGGCAGTCTTTTCTCTGTCTTCCGGGTCAATTTCTACTTGATGGAAGCCTGAAGCTAGGTCTATGGTGGTAAAATATTGGCTTCGTCCTAATTTATCTAATATATCGTTGATATTGGGGATAGGAAACTTATCTTCAATTGTCTTTTTATTCAATTTCCGATAGTCCACTACTATTCGCCCTTTTTGTTGCTTTGATGCATCCAATTTTTTGGGTACAATCCATATGGGTGCATTTCAAGGCGATTTGCTAGGTTTGATAATATTGTCCTTTAACATTTTGGCCATTTGAGTTTGAACTTCTTTTTTATGAATGTATGGATAACGATAATTTTTCGTAAATACGGGTTCATTGTCAGTTGTTCGAATTTTATGCTTTATTTTATTGGTAAATGATAATGGAATGTCTTTGCAATAAAATATATCTCGGTATTCCTCACATAAATTCGTTATTAACGTTTTCTCTTAGTCATTCATGTGATCTGTTCTTAAATTATTTAAGTTTTCTCGTAATTTGGTTTTGACATCTTTTGTACTAATATGATTTAATTCGATAGTCTTAGGTTCAACTATTGGTTGTAATTGAATTGGTTTCTTTAAATTAAGTTGAATTGGTTCGTTTCGTGTATTTATAACTGTAGTCAAAAATGCGTTATTTTCAACCTTGACATATGCTTCTGGGATTATTAAATCTGGTCCAAAGTTTCTTTTTTCACATAGTGCTTCTTTTAGTTGGCTGTCGGTGGGTAGTCGAATTATACTTTCTGATCGAGGTGGAATATTTATTTCAAATTTATCCTGTTTCCTTATAGGTATTTTTTCATCATCTGATGGTTGAATATGGAGTGGCAAAGTACAGTTGCTTGTGATTAGCTGATTAGTAGATAAATCGATTCTTGCGTTCAATTGTTTTAACAAATCGAGTCCAATGAGTCCTTCGTAGTTGTCATTAAAATTGAATAAGTAGATTTTGTGCATTTGATTTGTCTTGAAGGATCTTGGTAATGGTATATTAGCTACTTCGTCATGAATTGACGTTGCATGTGCAGTGCTAATTTGGAAAGTTGTAAATATATTCGGAGTAATACTTGTGTACGAAGGCGGGATTTAACAATGTTTTCATAGATCCAGTGTCAATCATGAGTTTTGCGTTGAGTTCCGGTAAGTATATGTAGGGTAGTTTAGGTGATGCCGAATTGTTAACGTATATTAGGTCAGGTTGTTGTTCGGGCTGGTCAGGGAAAAATCCTGTTCGGGGTCATTTTCTGATGCTGGAATCCAACTGTTGTCTTCTTCGGATTGTTCATAATAATTATATTCAGCGTCAGGTGCAAGTCCATAAGCGTTATCTTCTTCTTGTACTTCGGTTTCGACAGGTCCTTGATCATGGTAGAAAAGTTCTTCGGAAATGAAGTTCCTAGGTTGATTGGATTGTCGAATATAATATGGCTGTTTAATAGTACGCGATGTATCCATAGGAGTAGGCTTCTCGAGAGGTTGGATATTTCGAGGCTTAAATACGTTTGGTTCCTGTTGGTTTCTGGTTTCCAAAAACAATTGGTTGCGATGGAAACTGCTTTGCTGGGAATTGTTTTGTAGACGATTGCTGTGGTGGTAAAGCAGGAAGTGTCCTTATTGGTGCTGGAAAATGTTGGCGTTGTACTTGGAATTGTGGGTGAACGGGCTGCATCATTGGTCTATACTGCGTTTGAACCATTGGCATTGGTTGACGATGGAAGTAATAATTTTGCTGATTTGGCTGATTTGACTTCTGTGTCACATTTGGTTTGTGATGGGGTTTTGCAATGCTTTGATTGCCTGATTGCAAATGCCATACGTTTTGTTCTTCGTTAATATGTATATTTAAGGGCATTTTCCATAGTGGTTGGTCGTTGACTCCGTATGAACGATCCAAGGGGGTTTCTTAATCCACTTAGAAACGTCTTTAAAGTTAAATTGGTGTACAAGTCTTGTTTAACCTTAATTGTAGCTTCGTCTGTTGTGTTGGTACTTAAATGGGAAAATAGGGCTCTCATTCTTATGCACGAGTTGTAAAAGTCGATTGGGTTTTCGTGATTTCCTTGTCTGAGGTGTAGTAAATCTTGAAGAAGGCTGTCTTCGGATCTTCGGTCGCCAAAATTGTTTTTTAAAATTTCTTTGAGTTCTTTATAACTTCCGATGGTATATCCTGCAGTTACTAATACGGCTTGTCCAGTTAGTTTGCTTTCGATGCCGGATAACAGAAGATGATTGATGTAATCTGGATTGTTAGGAGTTGAAAATTGATTGTAGATGAAATCGGCTGCTTTGAAAAATCTTGCAAGTTGAGTGGGATCTCCCCCAAACTCGGGAATGGTTTTTAAATATTCGAAATGGAAAGCTGGTACTGCCATTCTTCCTGTGTTTTGTCGTTCGTGTATATTCTGTTGTACAGCAGCTGTTTGTTGTATCGGTAGGTTTGGTTGCGTGGATGTGTTAGGAATTGCAAATGGATTTATAGCAAGGTTGGCTAGTTGATTGGACAGGGTTTCCTCAAATTCAGACATGGATTTTTATTTAGCGCATTTATTAATTAATTTATTGTTTCACAAGAGTATACAGGCATAAATTAAGTCAACGGACACCTGTAGTCTCGCTTATGTGAAACGGGAATATTGTTTTAAAATATTAAGCGTTCTCCTTAGTTTTCGCAAGAGTATCTTTAGATCTAAATTCTCCTGAGAATTTTAAGATCACAAGATAGCACTTGCCAAAATCAGAGCTAAAACTATATTATTATTAAGGTTTAGCAGTAGTTTAAATTTTATTTCACTTCGTTTTAAATGGCAAAACTTAATTCTAAAATTTTATCTTCTTGCTGCAAATTGATTAGCGACTTACATTAGTAGCAGGCAAATTTTCATATTGCTGTTTCGAAGCTCGGCTTCGGCGATTTTTGTCCTCTGCGTCGCGGGGTTGTGTGGCTCGGCTTCGGCGATTTTTGTCCTCTGCGTCGCGGGGTTGTGTGGCTCGGCTTCGGCGATTTTTGTCCTCTGCGTTGCGGGGTTGTGCTGCTCAGCTTCGGCGATGCTTGTCTTCGGCTGGGCTGGTCCACTTGGAACCTTGGAAGCGATGTCCAGTCTTCACTTGGAACCGGGTTGGATTTTGTTCGATAGTAGACGAAGTGTTAACACACAAAATTACGCGAATTTGGGGTAATTTTCTACTATCCGTACGACTGCGCCAGAGACGTTTATTGATTGACGAAAGATAATAAAAAAAATCTTTTTTATTCAATTTATTACCTTACGGGTTACAAAGCAAAAATACAATGTTTTATGCACGAAGTCTGCGATGCAACTAACTTGTGATAACAATTACGTGAGACATCTGTAAGACAAGATAAACCCATTATCAGCGTTCTCACATGTGTCGACAGATAATGCGTTTATGCAAGCACGTAATTAATATGTAACAAGCGCTATCTTTGTATTATAAATCGCCAGGAAATTACAAGTATATGGGAAGAAAGTTAGGTTTTATTTTACCATCCGTAAGAAGGATCCAATCTTGGTTGAAAATTTCAAATATGACATCAGGCGTAAAAACAAATTTAACAAAAAGTTAGCGATTAAAGTTGGAACCATGAGTGACAGAGAAAAAATGTGCGTGGTTATGTTTGACGAAATCATTCTTAAGAAAAAACTAGAGTATAATAAACTGCAAGATGTAATTGAAGGTTATGAGGATCTGGGACACTTGGGACGAAATGACAAAATTGCCAATACCGCGATGGTATTTTACTTACGAGGACTCTTGCACAACTGGAAAATTCCCTTTTGCTATTATATATCTGCGGGACCAATAAAGAGCGATCTTTTAAAGGACTTAATTACTACAGTTATTTCCGAATTAATTACTATTTCTTTAAAGCCCATGATTCTAGTATGTGACCAAGGAACCAATAATAGGGGCGCTTTGTCAAAATTGGGCGCTACCAAAGAAAATCCAGTGATATACGTCGATAACATGAAAATCTATACTTGTTTCGATCCTCCTCATCTCCTAAAAAGCCTGCGAAATAACTTCATGAATCACAAGTTACAGATCTACATTCGTAAGAAGCGTATTTCGTGGAATGACATTGTGCAAACGTACGAAATAGATAAAAGCAGTAACACCTCTCGCGCGTTAACAAAAATCACGCCGATTCATATTAATCCAAATACGTTCCAGAAGATGAGAGTCAAATTGGCTGCACAAATTTTCATCCATTCAGTAGCTTCAGCAGTAAAAACTGTTTCAAAATCAAAAGAGCTCCAATCTTCAACGGGCGAAAACACTGCAAACTTCGTAGTTATTAATCAATGGTTAAACCGAGAACAACGAGCGGAAATTTGTCAAGCACGCGGTACACCCAGATGACAGACCAAGACGAAAGTCAGTCTGTTGAATGTGACGAGAATAGCGATCATGAAGACGCTTCTCAAGCTAGTGAACATGAACAAGAAAATTCCATAAAAAATTACGTATTTTCACCTACTTTAAACAAAAATACCTCGATTATGACTCCTGTTACGACAAAAAAAAAGACACGGAACACCCGACACATTTCAAGCATCAATGTTGGAAATAGAAAGACGCAAAGTGGATTATCTCGAAAGTAAAGCCAAAAGAAGCTCTTCTGGCGATCAAGATGACGAACATCTTTCATTTTTCAAAAGTTTGCTGCCACACGTGAGAAAAATACCTGAAAACAGAATACTATCTTTTCGTTGTCGCGTACAGGAATTAGTAGATCAATTTTCCTACCAACTTAACACTTCTCCTCGTCCATTATCTTCTACATCATCCCATTCTAGTGCGCCTTCTCCTGGTTATCAGAATGCCTATTCTTCCGTTCACCTAAGCCAACAAGCAACCACGTTAATAATAAATTAGCAAATACATTGTTACCAGGACCGCCGCTAGGGTGTTAGCCGCCTGTGTGCCAAACAATTTTCGCCGCCCCTTCCCCCTCGTAAAGTACAAAATAAAGAGCTTTGGAATTGATATTATTTTATGTAAATTTTAACTTTTTTGCAAAGAACGCACTTTCTAACAAACTTGTTTTAAAAATCAATTTTTGCTTTTGTAAAACTTAAAAAGTAAATGGGTGGTGTGAATAAAAAGTCTTAGTCGATCTACACGGCACACCGCACACGCAAAACCGGCAAAATTATCCGATCGGAGAGGGCTGTTATACTAAAATTAAAAATCATTACATGGCACGCGTAGAAATAAACAAACCCATAGCCCACAGCAAGTATTCTCGGGTAGGTACTTCTCGTCATATATCTAATACTTACTATATTGCTAGCGGCTATGAGTGGGAAACTCACCGATGAAGTGAGATACACAACCAACTCCTTCATGTATACGGTGAGCTGTGCGCAAGCGCGGCGGCGTCGTCCGCCCAATGGGGAAGTGGTCAAGTTTCAAGATTCGTATAGAGTAGGTTGCCTGGTAAGTTTCGACCAATCAGAGCGCTGCATGCGACGCGTCACTCGGAAGAATGAGCGGAGCGGGAGTTTAAATATTTCTACAACATTTACGCACAATAAACTCTTCAAAATCAGCTTTTCTTTCAATCGTTAAATGAGTTGGGTGGTTCTGGTTTTTAAAATGTGTTGAGGCAGGCCAGATAGTAAGTTACAAGAGCTTGTTTGATTTAAACTATACTTAATTCATGTGCGTAGGATCTTTCAATTTGAATTACGAAATTTAGGTAATAAGGCTAAACATTTTAAATTTAATATAATAAGCACCTAATAAGTAATGCAACGACGTTATTATATAATATAATTTATTAAAGAACACAAAATAAAAACAGTATGCTTAGGTTTACTATGTATTAAGTATTACACCTACTAAATTATTGTATATATTTTTTTTTATTTCTTGAGAGCCTTTCTTCTCATTTTCCGGAACTGATTTTGCTAAAATTGTCGCAGTTCTTCTTCTTAAATTTAAAATAATTCTTATGAAGCCTTATAAACCGTTTCTCTAACATTTTAACCCATTCTAATCAAGAATTTGAAGACTGAGTGAGACCACCAAATGACAAATCATGCACCCATGACGGCATACTGTATGAATGCTTATTTATGGGATTTTGGGTTTTCTTGCAAGATACCCAGAATTATAAGTTAGACCGTCCTCTTCTGATTTCTTTGAAATACTTGCTAGTTAGGCATTCGTTGAAGTTTCAGTATTTGAAGAAACGCTTTTGGTGTCAGAAAATTCATTATTTTCCGTTGATGCCAAGGGTGCTTCGAGCAGCTGCAGTTTATTTATTTTAGCTTGCTTAAAAGCACTGGCGACAAGATATTGCTCGGAGTCTAAGCCCTCATGATGTTAGAAATTGGTGTTTGACTGAACGATGTCTAGATTTTTTCCTAAGAGTATCATTATAACTCTGTAAATAGCATCAAGCGGGGGATGGATGATCGTGTAAACCACCTCTAGTCCTTATTATACAAGAGGAAAATAATTTTAAATGCACAGTTAGAATTATACACTATAATACAAAAATGCCTACCTGCAAAAATAAATTCAAATAATCTTGATTTAACCTATGCTTCAAAATGTAAGAGATTTTGTACTTTCGACTAATTTGGTATGCAGTGTTTGCATAGATATGCAGGAAATAATCATTCCTTTTTGGAACACCTGCAAGGATTTTTTCCCATACAACGTAGTCCACTAAATCTTTCTTTGACTTTATTGAGTGTTTCGATTTGCTCTTCCAATCTTTTGCCATAGGGTTGTTTATTCGGAATTTTAGCTTCACGCAAATATCTGTAGCAGCGTTGACTGAAATATCGTATTGTGAACCCTCTTGCTATTTCTCCTGAGTTCAATATTGCCTTGGTTTGTTTCTTCAATACAACCCTTACTTGATTCGGAGTTAAAAAATTGGAGTTAAAGCTTCAGTCAATTTTGTGGTGAGAGTGATATTGTTATTAGGCGTTTGATTTTTAATTTTGGTTTCCAGCTCAAATACTCATTTTTTTTAATTCGGATATTTTACTTTGTGCTTTTTCCAAACTTTTCTTCTTTTTACAAATAGCCACGGCGCAGTTATTGTCTACCATATTTAAGCTAAGCTAAAATAAAATGTTTTCTACAAACAAGTAGGTATATAAATCTCTAGACTTCACACTGCACTGTAATCATAAAAAAATACCTGTACGTAGTGCGTCGGTATTCGGTATAGTTCAACAATTAACTCAAATCATAAGAAAATCAAAAAGTTACACTAAAGAACCTGTACAAAACTGTAGAACCGTATACTAGACAACAGACACGCGTTACAAATCGCCTTCCGAGTGACGTATAAGTAGTGGGGGCATTCACAACTACCACACACTTACCAGGCAACCTACACTATACGAATCTTGGTCAAGTTTAAAATTCGCTTCTAAAGGCGGAGTTCGAATTCTCACGCATGCGCACGAGACGCGTTATACTCTAAGTGAGACTATGTCGGCGCCGTAATGTTTTCTGAAGTTTCCAGGCCCTACCAGCAATATATGTGTATTATATATATGCTTCTCGTGCTCTAAAAAGCCCAATTATTAGATTGGTCCACTGTAATGTTTTTCAAGGAACAAGGAAGTCATAATATCAGTGCTTTGCCGACGCAGCGTCTGTCACCGACAGTGTTGCCAAACTGACCTTTGTAAATGTACTACGACTCAAGTGTTTCTTTGCTTGTGTTATGATATTTTTATAGGTTTTATTAAGGCCGGGATACAGGATACAGTACAAACTTCGTAAAGAAATACTTTCGGTTTATTTTCGTCTTAGAATATTAGAGATTTTCGTTTTTAAAGCTTGATGGGTTTATTTATTTGGAAGACTTTACACTTTACTTTTGTTTTTGCATTAGGATCGGCGGCGGCCGCCCCTTTAAATCGGCCGCCTGCGTGTTTTGAACACAACGCACACATGGTAGCGGCGGCCCTGATTGTTACCTTTGTTGCGAGATATTTAACGTCAGGCGCTTCCTTAATAAAGTTGTTAATTTGGTCCCCACTAAATGCCTCCGACTTTTTTGGTTGAAAACCTTCCGCCTTTCTTTTTAGCAGAGCACGTACTCGCCCGTAAGATTCGACGTTCACGTTATGCTTTATATTGAGAGTACTTTTGAGCATCGAATAGTGAGTCCACAACGTTGATGATTTGAATTTTTCACTTATTTCCTTAAAGTAAACGAGCACAGTATCTTAAGAAAAGGAGGAAGTTTTGTTTTTTAGCCGCCATTCGTTGAAACTGTTGTACACAATTTCATAGTTTTTTCTCGATTGTTCTGGTAGCAAATCCAACGAAACTGCCTTGGCTGCATTTGTGATTTCTGGTGGAGTACACTGAATTTCATTTTTGCCGTCTTCTAGTCCATTATCCACCTTAGCTTTTACACACAATGATAAAAATACTATTTTCCGGTTTTGAAAATCAAACGAACAATTTAAGGTTATGTCACTGCGTTCGCTCGTGTTCTAAACAATTCTCGTGTAATATGGCCAGTTACATTGTAGCTAGACAATGGCCCCTTGTGTAAACTGCGAGCTTGCAACCTTCATGCTTGCAACCTTGATAAGATAATAGCTCCTTTGTGTAAACTGCAAGTCTGCAAACCTTGAACGCACGTGGCTTCCTGTCTCACGCTCCCTTTTGGAGATAACGCTTATCTTAGCTGATTAGACATAGTATATATACAAGTAGTTTGCATCTTTTAATTAAGCTCCGCCAAATACCCCACAAAGTGGGGTTCCATCCGGCCATAACGGGGAATTCCGCCACGAACGTTTCTCCATGTCCTCTCGATGTTCTGCGTGTGTACGGGGGCATCATCGTGGTTAACAAACTCCACCGAATGGTTAACTTTTAAGTGGCGGAATCCCTCGTTCTTCAAAATGTCGTATGCCTTCCAACAGTCGGATATTATAATTGATCCGGGCAAAATCCAGCGCTTGATGACATCTAACAAAATTACAGTGTCTCTTGGGGGTACGGGAACCAGGAATACACGTTTACTTTCTCTCTCAAAACCTCAAAAAACCCACTGGCCTTCTATACGCCTACCCCTGTTATATTTACGCTTCCCAAATTTTGCCTCGTCAATCTCAACAACTACACCCGGTCCCCCCAACTTCTCGGATTTCTTCATAACCCAATCCACATACACTTCGCGGCAGAAGGACGACCAGTCGACGATGGTTTTGGAAGACCATTTCAGTTCATTTATAATGTACTGTTGGCGTAGATATGGATGCCTACATCACATCACCACGAAGTATGCAAGTTCTTTAATGGTGCACGACTTTTCGAAAAAAATGTGTCCGCCCTCGCACAATTCACAAATTTGCACTGCACTTTGCGCTTTTTCTTTTTTTGAGCGGACCGATCCTCCTGTCTCACCCGTTGATGTTAAGTTTTGCACTATCTCCACAAGTAGGGCACGTCCTCTCCCTCCGAAAGACACCGTGATCTACCAGAAAATCAATGAGCTTCTTCCTGTCCGAAAACGTTAATACCGCTCTCCATGTGGTAATTTGACATGAACCGCAGCCAGACGCAATAATGTTAAACCACTTAGCTCAAATGTCAAAATGTGACGTTTAAAAGGTTAAGTGCACCGAGAAATGTCAGATTATTGTTTTTGTTGAAATTTAACGCAATTTCAAATAAATCAATACATAAAGTAAGTTTATTTCTGGAAGTTTTAATTAATACAGATAAAGTTAACAAGCAAAACTAGTAGGGTGATGTTATATAAATTTCAGTATTAATTAATAGATGTAAGTACCAGCTTAAAGTATTGGGAAAAATGCAGGGTAAAAATTCGGTGCACTGTCCGGTCTAATGCGCATGCACAAAAATGTAACAGTGACCATAAAAATGTAACGTTGAACAGACTCTCTTTCGTATTCTTTCTCTAAAAACAAACATCAAGACCTAACAACTAACATAAACCATTAACCTGAACCACCGCCGAGAGCGCAACAACATTGCTTTTCACATTACGAGACGATAGCGGCACCCACAACATTTTGAAGTACACGCTGATCGAACTATAAACCTTACTTCGCTCACAGCGCATGCGCAATAGACCGTACGGTGCACCGAATTTCACCCAAATGCAGTATTGTGGACCACTCTAAAGCAGTTCTCTTTGTAACAGCAGCAGCAGCAATTTGAAGTACCATTCCTGGAGCTAGTAATATAGATGGGTAGTAAGTACACACAAACCTTAAACTGCAGCTAACCTAAAATAGCTCCTGGGCATGAGACAGAAGTGGTATACGATGCTGCATTTTAACCAAAGTGTTTACTAGAGGCCTCTATACTTTTATACTCGTTGGGGCTGCGTCACACCGTTTAGGGTATTTTAATGACAGTTGGCAACGTAGCTATCACTGGAAGTGTCAATTGTGTTAGTTGAGGTGCATTTTAGTTTGCTATTTACTTAGTGAAAATATACATTTTTTGCCTCTTCCGACAACAGATTCGAGTTCAGCAGGCCGTAAACCATAGCAATAGTGCAAAACCGCTTCCAAAAGTTGCAATTTAGGAGTTTCAAACTAAAGTAAATATTTACCCCTTTTTCTATAGGGATTTCAAAAAAACCCCGGTTTTAGCGTTTCATGCTAAACTAAACTGTTACCATTGCCAGTAATTACTTATTGCATAAAAAATAAAACTAATTTTGTTGCTACCAAGACTGAAACCTAGAACAGAAGTGCATTGCAGTGAACGGTGTGTTTGGAAAATTTCATTCTGAAATTATAATACATATTAGGTAAAGTATGTTTTTTTCCTATAAAAATTTTCAAGGCCAAAGAATTTAGGGTTTATGTTGGCATAACTTGGATTCCTTTACAAAATATATGTTGGCAAAATTTGTTTTAGTAACTCTATAGAACTAAAAATTGGTGGGAAATTTAAAATCTGGCATTAAAGTTCTATGTACATCAAAAGCTCTTGCTAATCTTTCGTAAACGTCTTCTTCTGGTGTGTGAAGATGCAGATCCAACAGTTCCTCTGCACACTTCACTACATTTAATTTTAAAAGATTCCGTTTGCTGCCACACGTGAGAAAAATACCTGAAAACAGAATACTATCTTTTCGTTGTCGCGTACAGGAATTAGTAGATCAATTTTCCTACCAACTTAACACTTTTTCTCGTCCATTATCTTCTACATCATCCCATTCTAGTGCGCCTTCTCCTGGTTATCAGAATGCCTATTCTTCCGTTCCCCTAAGCCAACAAGCAACCACGTTAATAATAAATTAGCAAATAAATTGTTACCTTTGTTGCGAGATATTTAACGTCAGGCGCTTCCTTAATAAAGTTGTTAATTTGGTCCCCACTAAATGCCTCCGACTTTTTTGGTTGAAAACCTTCCGCCTTTCTTTTTAGCAGAGCACGTACTCGCCCGTAAGATTCGACGTTCACGTTATGCTTTATATTGAGAGTACTTTTGAGCATCGAATAGTGAGTTCACAACGTTGATGATTTGAATTCTTCACCTATTTCCTTAAAGTAAACGAGCACAGTATCTTAAGAAAAGGAGGAAGTTTTGTTTTTTAGCCGCCATTCGTTGAAACTGTTGTACACAATTTCATAGTTTTTTCTCGATTGTTGTTCTGGTAGCAAATCCAACGAAACTGCCTTGGCTGCATTTGTGATTTCTGGTGGAGTACACTGAATTTCATTTTTGCCGTCTTCTAGTCCATTATCCACCTTAGCTTTTACACACAATGATAAAAATACTATTTTCCGGTTTTGAAAATCAAACGTACAATTTAAGGTTATGTCACTGCGTTCGCTCGTGTTCTAAACAATTCTCGTGTAATATGGCCAGTTACATTGTAGCTAGACAATGACCCCTTGTGTAAGCTGCGAGCTTGCAACCTTGATAAGATAATAGCTCCTTTGTGTAAACTGCAAGTCTTGAAACCTTGAACGCACGTGGCTTCCTGTTTCACGCTCCCTTTTGGAGATAACGCTTATCTTAGCTGATTAGACATAGTATATATACAAGTAGTTTGCATCTTTTAATTAAGCTCCAGTCAGTCGATAAGTTCCAGTGTGTTCGTATCATAGCTAGATGTAAGATATTGTCCGGCGACTAGCTGTGTGCTTCCAATGTTATATTTCATTGTAAAATAAAACTGGCCTACATTATACACTCATTACATAATATACTATTGTATACAATTTATAATTACAATAAAAAAACGACTTTCATGATACCATTATGCCTACTCAACAAAGTATGACACGTATTCAGAATCAGCAAGTTGTCTTTCATGAAATTTATCTTAACCAATAATAAAAGTGGTACAAAATCCAAAACCAAATCTGGCAACCACGTTTTGTACATTAACATAAAATTATCATTTTTTATAAAATGGGCATAACCCACTGATTTTGAATGATATAGATACAAGTACAGCATTAATAATTACATACGTTAGTTGCCAAGATGTGTAACACCCCTTTTTCGTGCTATCTTCTTCTATAATACAGCATATGAATATACTCTATCTTTGTTGCAGTTGCTAGCACAGCACCCTAGATATAGAACACAGCATGCTTATTTTTGTTTTTCAAAAACGTATGTTGTTGATTACTGTACCGTGTTATGAACAAGAAATGTCAAACTCACATTTAAGGTGTAAAGTGTAAACACATAACCTTAAAGAAGTCGGCTGTTTACTAATTTCAGTATGACTCAATTTTGCTTTAAATGCGATAAAGAAGATGATCAACTATTTCCATGTGATGGCTGTAAAAGAGAGCTGTGCAAAAAGTATGGAGAAATATCTGAAACCGAAATAAGATGCTTACTGCCGGTCTTATAAAAGCCACTAATCTGACGTTAACTTTAATTCGCTGTTAAAATAAACAAAAGCGCATCAAAACGTTAATGCTTATGACATTTTATTCATTAGTAAACAAATTTTGATGTGCTTTTGTTTGTTTCAACAGCGAATTAAAGTTAACGTCGGATTAGTGGCCTTTATAAGACTGGCTGTAAAAGTTAAGTAGAGAAAACTGCTAATTCTTTTTTGTGAAGCACGTGAGGTTGGTGTTTTTCGTGTACCCGAGTTAATTAAGAAAGTGCAGCTAGTTGAGAGTAAATTTGATCAGCTTAATATGCCATGAATGCCGAAATAAGCTGAATATGGGTCAGAACGAGGCTTTGATCTCAGAAATTTTTGAACGTCAACAGCGAGCTAAAAATGTTATAATTTTCAACGTTCAAGAACCTCATGGTAACTCCTATTCAGAAAAAGCCCTCGTAGACAAAAACTCAGTCAAATAACTGTTGAGATATCGAAGTGGATACTTATAACTTGAAACTTTTTACGTTAGGAAAATTTGATGTAAAATACGTCGTTTAGAAGTTATTCCGAATTCTTGTGAAGAAGCAAAAAATATTTTAAGAAACAAGAATAAAATTGCAGTGCCTAATGTGCAAATTAAATCTGATCAGACTCTAGCGCAAAGGGATTACTTTAAAAAAATCAAGGCTAAAATTGAGCAGTTTAATAAGGAAGGGGTTACTAATAAATCAATCAAATATCTAAATGGTGTTCCTACAATTGTGGATGCCACTTTCCGTAGTAACTCAAAAAACTACTAACTGCGTGTACTATCAAAATACTCGTGGCCTTCGTACCAAATTACAACATTAAAAATTGCAGTTAACTATCAATACTGATTATTATTTAATAGTTTTTACTGAGACATGGTTGCATAGTGACATTTCTGATAATGAATTGGGACTCTCGAACTACACTGTGTTCAGGAAGGATCGGAATAGTGAAACTAATGTTTTGAGTAGAGGCGGTGGTGTTTTGATAGCTGTTTGGAACCATCTCTGCAGTAGTATTTATGTTACTAACACTAATGTTGAACACTTGTTTGTAAAAATTTCCTGTCAGTCAACTTATCTTATAGTGGGTGCAGTTTATATTCCGCCAAGGTCTGCGGGGGATATATACACAGATCAATGTAATTCTATAGAGGAAATCATGTTTCAAAATATAAATAATAATGTATTGATCTTCGGTGATTATAATTTGCCACACATCAGATGGATTAATGACAATTTTGGAGTTTAAGATAACGCAATTGATATAGAGATTAATGCTTCCTTGGCTCTATCTGATACATTTGGCTCTTTCAACATACTGCAGTTAAACACTATACAAAATGCTAATGGGGTCATGTTAGACCTGTTTTTTCTAATCTTCCTGAGATAATGACGACTACTGCTCTGAAATTTTGTTACAATGTGATAATGATCACCCAGCACTACTTGCTACAGCACCATTAACTACTACAAATTCCTCATTAAAATACGTTGAATATATTATGATTTTAAGCACGCTGACAATAATGCAATATGCTCTTATTTGAAGTGTATTAATTGGGATTTAGCGTTTAGTAATCTGTCACCAAACAGTGCCATAAATACCATCTACTTTCTAGTATACAAAGCAATTGAAATGTATGTACCTCTTCGTAAATCTAGGTTATCCAGTGTTTTCCTTGTTGGTATACTCCTGATCTTATCAAACTAATTTTTAGTAAAAGAAATTGCACATAAGAGGATAAGAAAACGCTTCTAGTTGAAGATTATTTACACTTTGTTGGCTTAAGGAAGGATTGTGAGAAGTTATCCATAACATTTTGTAAAACTTACGTAGGCCAAGTTGAAGGAAATATTTCTGAAAATATAAATACTTTTTGGAGATTTGTCAACAATCGTAGAAAGATAAATGGTTTTCCAGACTCGATGTACCTTGACGATGTAAAAGCTGTCGGTGGTGGTGAGATTGTTGATCTTTTTGCTAAGTACTTTACATTAGTATATACTGATAACTTCTGCATCCCACCAAATTATAATTTTCCCGTAACTACAGCATTATCATCTTTAGACATATCTTTAATCGAAGTCTATGAACAAATTGACAAGTTAAATTCTAACAAAGGCCCAGGTCCTGATGGTATACCAGCCTATTTTATAAAGCACTGTAACTTTACGCTTTCAATAGCATTATGGATACTTTTTAATATGTCTTTAAAGGACAGCAGAGTTTTGGAAGTATCACTATTAGAGACCTGTTTTCAAGAGTGGTGATAAATCCAATATGAAGAATTACAGACCTATATCAATAATCAGTTGCAACCTAAGCTTTTTGAAAGCATTATCACGCATAAGCTGAGTAACCTACTGAAGCATTTGATAATTTCTGAACAGCATGGATTCTATAGGGAACGATCAATTGTGACCAATTTGTTAGTGTATGAAGATTTTATTTCAAGAGCTTTTAAACATGGATTGCAAGTGGATTCTATCTATGGTGATTTTTCTAAGACGTTCGACCGGGTTCACCATGGTCTACTAATTGTGTAGTTGGAAGCGATGGGAATTATACTGGTAATCTACTTGCTTGGATTGGGAGTTATTTGTCTAATAGGTGCCAGTTTGTAAAAATTAAGAACTTCATATCTTCAGAAATTAAAGTGACATCTGGTGTGCCACAGGGATCACATATTGGCCCAATCCTGTTTGTGCTGTTCATTAATGATATCAAGAATGTTTTTAATCTATGTAACTTTTTGTTGTTTGCAAATGATATTAAGATTTACTTGACTGTTACATCACTTTCTGATGTTCAGATATTGCAAAACGAACTCAAACAACTTTTCTGCTAGGTGCGATCAAAATAACTTGGAGTTAAATTTAACTGAATGTTTTTGCATGAAATTTTATCGTCCTAGCAAACCAATTATGCATTTATACTCACTGGATGACTAGGAGCTTAAGATTGTTCATGATGTACGTGATTTGGGTGTCAAGTTTGAAAAGTCTCTTACTTTCATTACTCACATTAATGAAACAATACCTAAGGCAAATCGTATGTTGGGTTTTATTAAGAGATTCTCACTAGATTTCCAAAATGTTAATTATAAGTCGTTTGATTTGTTTAATGGTCCATTCGTTAAATTTAAATCGCTTGTTTCTAAACTTGAATTTGATATTGATGTCTAGATTTAAATAATAATAATTTGTATACTGGTTGTGTTATACATGTTCTAGGTTATCTCATCAAATCGGTTAACCATGTCAATCATTTTCTCTTTTTTTTTAAATTCTTTATACTAGGTTTGTTAGAATTTCTTTTTGTCCTGTATTAAACAATTCATTGTATAAAGGGAGGTTTCCCATTAATTCTAATAAATAAATAAATATTTATTGAGGCATAAAAAACCGGTATGCATTTTACGTTATTATATTGCAAGCAGTGATTTCTTCAAAATTGCAAGGAATTACATTTGTCTTTTTCCTTGATAAACATTTGTTGTGAGAAACACTACTTGCAAAATAATTACAGTCATTGTACTGAAGTGTATTGTGTGTGGTGCCCCACAGAAAAGTAATTCTGTCTCATTGTATCGGTAAGTTACACAAAATACTACAATAAAGGGTTTCTCCGAATAATTAAGCATTAAAAAGTCTATAGATCTGACCTCAAAATTATTGTCTAAATCAAAATATATATTAAATTTTGTGGACAATCCGCATTTCTTTTTTCTGTAAACGTCTTAATCACATCCAAATTACATATTTCATTTCATTCTTGAGATGCATTGCCGACCACAGGTAGCCCAAGTAGTATTACAAAAGCATTAGAAATTCTAACATGCAATAGCCTTTACCAAAAGATGAAAACTAGTTATAACCTATTGGATATAACACATTTGTTACACATTGTATTGATAATAACTATAGTTTTTAGGTATCTAAATATGAAATGAATACATTAAGCATTTATAAAAACTATTAGTTAAAAAGGTAGCTATGGAGCGAACATGTTTTGTGGCCATGTAGCAGCTATTATTAATTTCCAAAAAATGAAGCAATGCGATTGAAGTGGATAGAGGCATGTGGTTTGGAAGCTGTAAAAAAAGATTCATTAATATGCTCAAAGCATATTATAATGGATGATTTTGATGAGACTATATGGCCTGCAAGGCGTCTATGGGCATCTGCAATTCCACAACCAACAATTAAAAAACGAAAGTGAGAAACACTTTCTGTAACTACTGCGACTACATATTGTCTGGGTAAATTATTATACAACATTGTTAGAATGTAGGTACTTTTACAGGGTGTAGAAATGCTTTACGCACAATAGGGATTTCAATGCGGTGACGTCACGTCGTCCTCTCGGAACGGCACTTCGGTACTTAACGTGGTGCAAGACCAGGGTGAACGCGCAAATTAATTTTTAATTTATAGAATCGCGTTCGCGCTGGGCGAAACGTTACAATCATTTCCCAAATGTTGATAGCACATTGCATACGAAGTATGCCAAAAAATTGTAAATGTTCCAAATAGACTCAAAAAACTCTTAATTTCCTTTATTTCATACTGATGTCAAAAAGGGCATTTTTTGGATTACTTCCGGTACAAAAAATGGAACATTCAAGTCTTAGTACATTAAAGTAAAATATTAAAGTTCAAGTACTTTAAAATTATACGTCAGTTATTAACATTAAATTTGAAATGATTTACAACTTTTTATTTAAAATTCATTAAACTTGCAGTATGAAATAAACTGTATTCACCACGAACGAAAAGTGTTTTTAAAGGTCCTCGCAAGTAATTCTGTTCTTGGCTGATGCCTCAGCCTTTAAAATGTCACTTTTCGTTCTAGATAAATAAACTACTATTTTTTGCTCTTCCTCTTATTTTTGTTAAATAGTGTTTTTTATAATGGTATTGTTTTTTAATTGTATTAATATGCTTCAGTTGATATTATCCAATTATTATAAAAATACAAAACTTGTTTTAATTAGAATATGGCCACCTGTGGTGGGCTGAGCTAGTAAAATTTAATAGTTAGCAAGTATATGTAGTAAATCCCTGTTATTTTTATAAACGAAAACATATTTCAAATAAATTTGATATTTAAATAGCAGCTTTGTGCTTTATTATATGTATATCCCTCGGTATATCCACATATTATGTATCATGTACAAAATATATTCATGATAAGCATTACTTTAGTATCTTTAATTTCATTGCAACGTTGGGAAATATTTTAATTTGAAGCATTGCCATATTACTATTTTTAATTTTTTAGTGTGACACAACAACCTTTCAATGAAAAACGTTATAAAATCCAACTCGGAAAAACTTGAAAAATTCAAGAGAGATTGAAAACTTCACAGCCTAACACAGGAGTTTATTTATTTATTTATTTTTCAATATAATCCCCTTTTATGCTGTGATCCCAGTCTGATAAAGCTTCGTCCTGGTTTTTAAAATACCCCGTTATGACTGCTACAGCTTCTTCCGTGGACAAAAATCTTTGCCCTCCTAGGTGTTTTTGAGCTTCAGAAATAGATGGAAGTCTGATGGAGCTACATCCAGTGAATAGGGAACATGAAGTACCAATTCAAAACCGTACCGATGAATTTCAGCCATTGCAATTGTTGATGTTTACACCAAAGCTTCATTTTGATGGTGTAGAATACGTTTCGTTAGCATTTCAGTTTGCTTTCTTTTAATTTCTTCACGAAGTTGATGTAACAAGTTAAAGTAGTATTGTCCTGTTATGGTTTGACCCTTAAGAAAGGAATCCACCAGCAATATTCCCTTCCCGTCCCTAAAACCAAAGCCATCACTTTACTAAAGGACGGCACCACCATTGCTTTTTTGGGAGGTGGTGAACCCTTATGCTTCCACTGTTTCGACTGCTGCTTTGAGTTAGGCTGATAGTAGTGAATCTGTGTCATTGGTGGCAGATAACAAATTTTTGAATAAAATTATTAGGATCAGCCTCATAACAGAGCAACGACGTTTGAAAACGAACACGTTTCTAATCAATTATCAGAAGCCAAAAAGCCCACCTCGCAACAACTTTCGACTTTCCTAACTCATTGCTTAAAATGTTTTGAACCCGTTCATAGGATATGCCCACAGCCTCTGCTATTTCTCGAACCTTGATTCGCAGATCTGCCATGCCCGTATCGTGAATCAAATCGATGTTTTCTTCAGTGGTAGCAGAAGCAGGTCGGCTGCCCACTTTTTGACCATTGTGTATGGAGGACAAGATGTTCCCAAAACGTTTGCCATGTCTGCATGAATTTGTCCTTTTTGTGCACACATTGCTCCACAAAATTCCACAAGTCTCAAATTAACAGAATAACATAAAGCTTTGCATATAACCAATAACAGTTCCCATAACCTCACTACGAATAAATTGTAGCTATAATGTTGCCCTCTGTCTGTCATGTCGTAAAATTTTCAATCTATTCGCGTAGAAACTTTCTGCAGTACATATGGGGTGCTCATTATTTTGAAATTAATTGAAAAATACATGACTCATTGGTGTCTGTTTGACATTTCTGTCACAACTATAACATCTTGACAATTTCAGTTTTGGTGCTTTTGCTTCAGGGTTGGTAAAGCAACTGCAACAAAGATAAATACATACGCATTCTTTTGCTTGAGAAAGAGATGATAGCAAAAAAGTATGTCGGGGTTATGTTGGCACATTAGATTAACCTTGTGTTTGTATCTATATCCTTCAAAATCACTGGCATAACCTAACTTTTCTTAATGACTGACAGCATATTTACAGAGTGAAATTCATCACCCTAACATGGCCTCCTATCTGGCAAATAACTATTGAACGGTTTATATGTTTTGTATTTATTCACTTTTTAATAATAAAAAATGTTTATAATTACAAACGCAAAATAACAGACCACATATTTAAGGTTAGGTTCTTTTTTGTCATTAGTGTCTTGTCAGGTTATAATATTTTGGTTTTTTAATAATACACATGCCTTCTAAAATTTCATAGCTAACTATCAAAATTATTTCACTATTTATTTTCTTTCTTTTGTTTGAATTCAACTATTTGTTTATATACAGTCAAAATTTGTGTAAATATTTCGATCTTCACTATGAAAAATTTTACATTAAAAATTAATAATATCAAATCCGGCAGGAGTGAAAAACCGCCCCCCAGAAAGCCGCGCCCCCGCAAGCCGCATCCCAGAAAACCCTCAAAGCCAAGATCCCGTACCCCACCTTTTGTAAGATTAGAATTAAAAATCAAAAAATTCCTCATATAATAAGTGCTATTTCTTGTAGAAGTTCGAGGAAGTCATTTGCCAGATCTGTCAGAAACCCTTATACGACAACACGCCTCTCGCACGGACAAAATGCGGTCACATTTTCCATAGGGACTGCATCGTGGCATACCTCCGCAGAAATAGGAAATTCCCCAAATGCAGAAAAAGGCTGGCGATCAAATCATTGAAGGGTGTTGATCTGTAAATCGCCAGCCGGGGGGGGGATTTACCATAGGGACTGAATCGTGGCATACATCCGCAGAAATACGAAATGCCCCAAATGCAGAAAAAGGCTGGCGATCAAATCATTGAAAGGTGTTGATCTGTAAATCGCCAGCCGGGGGGGGGGGGGGGGGGTTACCATCCGCAGAAATAGGAAATGCCCCAAATGCAGAAAAAGGCTGGCGATCAAATCATTGAAGGGTGTTGATCTGTAAATCGCCAGCCGGGGGGGGGGGGGGGGGGGGGGGGCGGTTTTCGCTCTGAAAAATATGTTTAATAAAATTCATTGTGCAATATGTGTTATTCTATTAAATGTGTTTGTGTATGATTAATGTGCTTTTATTAAGAGAAAAACGCTGGAAAACATAATGTCTGGCGGCATATGCGCTGTGTATGGGTGTTATAATTACAAAGGGAAAGACAGTAAGTGAAAGATTGCTATGTTACAACGCCGTGACCTTACAAAGGGACAAGCTAGTAAGAAAAGCTAATGACATACGTAAGCACAACAGTACGACGCCCTAGTTTCAGAAGCAATTCGCTGTGACCGTCGGCTGTATCGCAAGAATACTGAACAGGGAGAGAATATCAAAGATATTGGAAGAAAGTTTAACAGACTCATATTACGGGGAAAAGTTCGTGAAGCAACACGATTTGTGACTAATCGATCAGGAGGGAGTATACTTGATCCCAACATGGAGATTGAACCCAATGGTAAGACAGTTTTGGATGTACTATTGCGGAAAAAATAATTCGCACGGCAAATTTTTCTAGTGCAAACGATGCTGACCGCAGTGGCTTGATGAAAGTGAAACTGTCAAAATGCCGTATCACGTATTGTCAGAAGCTGAAAAAGCAATCGGTATTGCGAAATTGGAGGAGGGATGGTCCTTGCAGAGGGTGGCAGAGCATTTGGGTTCTAATAAGTCCACAATTATGAGTTTGAAACGTAAGTGGAACGCAACGCACTCCTTGACACGTGTTGCTGGTGCAGGCCGGAAAAAGAAGTCCACTCAGGAGGAGGACGATGCTCTGGCAAACTACGTTAGGAACCATCCCTTTACCACGGCAGTTGAAGCTAGGGAAGAAACTGACTTTCCCGCCGGTATCAGAACGGCGAGAAGTCATATAAGACAATCTGGTTTAAGAAACTCTGTAGCGGCACGGAAACCATTCTTGTCTGAAGAAAATATGGTTAGAAGAATGGACTTCGCCCATGAATATATCAATCGAGACAATGATTTCTGGAACAAAGTGATATTCAGTGACGAGAAAGTGTTTCAATCCGCAAACAACGCCAGTTTAAGAGTTTACCGCCCCAGAAATCAACGGTTCGAACAAAACTATTTGCACAAACATCAGCAAAGTGGAAGGTTTTCGGTCCATGTCTGGGCTTGGTTCTCCAGCGATGGGCCTGGCGCTCTTCATATTATAGACGGCCGTCTAACTGGCGAAAAGTATATAGAAGTTTTGAGAGATGTTATGCTTCCATCCGCACGAGAAAGACTCCCTGACGATGATTTTGTCTTTCAACAGGTTGGACGAAATGGTTTTTCTTTCTCAATAATGCATCTAATATACAGGGTGGTCCACTTTTTTGTAGCAGGACTTTAATAGTAGACAGAAAAACTTATTTCAAGGCGAAAATTTCATATGAACATGGGCCCTGAAACTCTTCGTTTTAAAGATACAAGGCGTTCAAATTTTCGAAAAAATATCATTTTTTCTATACAGTATCCCAACCAGCTGAGATAATTCAACTAAATTTGGTGTGCAACTTTAGCCTAAATGCTACTACATACCATGACAATATCAAGGTCATCGATCGACCAGTGGCGGAGATGTGGGGTTTCGCGACCAATAAATTTAAAAATTCACTAGTACGACCCTGTTGAAAATCGAAATTGTTTCTTTTTTCAAAAAAAGCGTTTAATTCTCTACAAAAAATGTCTCTTCACATTTCCCCATATCCCCAACGGTTGCTTAGCAATTTTTAATAGTTTGGTCAAATTCGTGTTTTTTATTCAAAATAAACTCGACTAGTTTTGGGGTAGAATATTCTAATTAAATAAGTTTAATTAAATAAATGTTTCCCATATTTGAAAACCTGTTTTCAATGTTCAGTAATAAGTAATAAGGAATGTAACTTATTTAATTATAATATTCTACCCCAAAACTAGTCGAGTTTATTTTGAATAAAAAAACATGAATTTGACCAAACTATTGAAAATTGCTAAGCAACCGTTGGAGATATGGGGAAATGTGAAGAGACATTTTTTGTAGAGAATTAAACGCTTTTAAAAAAAAAAGAAACAATTTCGATTTTCAACAGGATCGTACTAGTAAATTTTTTAATTTATTGGTCGCGAAACCCCACATCTCCGCCACTGGTCGATCGAGGACCTTGATATTGTCATGGAATGTAGTAGCATTTAGGTTCGAGTTGCACACCAAATTTAGTTGAATTATCTCAGCTGGTTGGGATACTGTATAGAAAAAATGATATTTTTTCGAAAATTTGAACGCCCTGTATCTTTAAAACTAAGAGTTTCAGGGCCTATGTACATATGAAATTTTCGCCTTGAAATAAGTTTTTCTGTCTACTATTAAAGTCCTGCTACAAAAAAGTGGACCACCCTGTATATTTTTTAATAGGACAATTCCCCTGTGCATACGGCAAGGGTTGTTAGGGCATGGATGGAGGAAAACGAAATAACTGTTCTTCCGTGGCCCTCTCGAAGCCCGGATATGAACCCAATCGAGAACATTTGGGGTTATATGATAAAAAAGATTTATAGGGACGATTTTCGACCTCGAAATCGCGAGGAGCTTATTCGGACAATCCGAAACGAGTGGGCCACCCTTACGCGGGTATACGCCCAAAGCACAGAATAACCCAAAGTTTGGCAGGAAGCATGAACCGCAGACTTGCCATTCTTCTCTAGAACAAAATGGAGGTTCTACTTAAATATTAAATGCCAAGTTCAAAGCTTTGAATTAAAGAAAACCTTGTTTAAACTTTCTATAAAAATGCTTTCTGTCATCTACACGTTGTTTTATTTGATTTAAATTCGCACCTCGTTCTTTATTAAAAGCATTAAACAGATTCTACGCGCGCCCCTGAACTTTGTCACATTAATCAATTCTGACATTAAAGAGAGGTTCAATCTTAGAACAGAAAATAGACAGGAAGGCGCATTTCATTTAACTTGGCTGTAACATCTACTAGGCGACGGAAACGGCCATTTTGAAAACCCATGTATAAACCGTTCAATAGTTATTTGCCAAGTAGGTAGACATGGAATTTTGTTTTTATGTTTAATAAAATTAAAACTCCCTAGAATCTCTTTCTGACACTTTGTCAGAAGCAGCTGTTATGTACAGGAGGCTCACGAAAGTGTCGAATTTGACATTTTGAGGTTAAACGTGCAATGTTGCCAGTGCTTTCATACTTTGTTTGCCACTAGGCATAATATATATGGACATCGGCGTCATGGATATCTATCTGTCAACAAATTGTAGTACTAAAGTAAATATGCCAAAAGTCATTAAAGGTGACATAAAACTACAAATTACAAAGGCCTACAGGCATTATAAAGCCGACAGGCCAGACCTCAGTGAAACTGACATCTTTGTCCGGCTAATTTTCGGCTTTGTACTGTTTGAGGTATCTGACAGAACTATTAGCAATATTATGGGGCGGAACAATTTTGAAATTAAACCTTTTGGCCCACGACCTAAAAATGATACATACTATTTGCAACATACGCACTGAAAAAGTAATTAACAATGCGAGACAAATTGTGCAAGAACAACCACACGTATTTGTTCGCCATTTAGGACAGCAATTAAATGTTTCATATTCAACATCTCATAGGATATTAAGAAGCAATTTGCATTATTTTCCTTACCGGTTGCAAGTGTATCACGAACTGCTGCCAAACGATCCTCCGGTTAGATTGGAATTCTGTAACTGGTTTATCAATAATAATTTAGGAAATAACGATAATGCGTTTGAGAAAACTTTCTTTACTGATGAGGCATACTTCTATTTATCTGGCTGTATTAATTGACAAAATATGAGGATGTGGAGCGCTGAGAATCCCAATTTTTATATTGAAGTACCGCTTCACCCACAAAAAAACGAGGTTTGGGCTGCAATTAGTAAAAGAAGAGTTATAGGTCCTATATTTTTTTAAGGTAATTAAGTGCAGCAAAACGATTAAATTTTATTTTAATAATTCAAATTTTAGGTTTGCTAAATGCACAACCATATCGTACTGAAATTTTGTCGCCGTTTTTTGAAGAGTTACATGACAATGAATTACAAAAGGGTTACTTTCAATAAGATGGGGCAAGACTTCACACAACACAAGAAAATTTAAATTTACTTGGAGAGTTTTACAAAAACAGAGTTATTAGTCAAAACATGTCTACAGTGTGTCTTCCGAGGTCTTGTGACTTAACTCCCTGCGATTTTCTTCTGTGGCCATATTAAAAAAAATACATTTTTCAACTTCCACTGAACAATATTCAGCAACTTTTCCAAAGAAGTAGTGGAAAAAATTAAGACATCAATGATAATGGCGTAATATTAAGATTTGAGAATAGATCGAGTTAAGGAGTTTACTTTCTTAAGGAACATTAATCTCTGAAAACTTAAATTACACACAAGAAATTAAATCAAGATTAATAAAAGCATCGGGATGTGCGGGCGCGTTAAATAGTATAATGTCCTCAAGACAAATGTCGCGCAATGCAAAACTACGACTTATAAGACTGTAATTCGACCCACAGCTACGTATGCATGTGAAACATGGACGATGAATGTGGCAGACCAAGACATGATAAGTAGGTGGGAGAGAAAAATGCTGAGAAAAATATTTGGAGGGACTCGGACGGATGATGGTTAGAGAAGACTTACAAACGAAGAGGTACAAAAGAAGTATGGAGAGCCAAGTATAGTAGACTTCATTAAAGCTCAAGGGTTAAGATGGTTTGGGCATATATGGAGAATGCCAGATGGAAAAGCTACTAAGATAGTATTGGAGGCAGAGCTCAAGAAACTAGAAGAAGAGGGCGACCAAGGAATAGGTGGAAGGAGGCAGTAATGGAAGACATAGCAAGGAAAGGAATAGAAGACTGGAGAAATAAAATCATGAATAAGGGACAATGGAGACAGATTGTTATGCAATGGGCCTAAAGTGGATTGTAAAAGCTTTATTTATTTATACTGAAAAAATACATAAATTGTAATATTTAAATATTTATAATTACAATAAATAAAACAACTTTCATTATACCATTATGCCTACTCAACAAAGTATGAGACGTATTCAGAATCAGCAACTTGTCTTTTATGAAATTTATCTTAACCAATAATAAAAGTGGCACAAAATCCAAAACCAAATCTGGCAACCACGTTTTGTACATTAATATAAAATTATCATTTTGTACAAAATTAGTATAACCTAACTTTTATTAATGACTGATAGCATATTTACAGGGTGAAATTCATCACCCTAACAGGGCCTCCTATCGGGAAAATAACTATTGAACGGTTTATATGACTAATGAGGTGTGATACCGGTTTGACAGTTGTGGGTTTTAGTTAGTTTGAGACTAATTTTGGCTGTTCTCAGACCCCAAATACCAGGACTTTGGGCATTATATTCCATCAGTAAGTATTAATAGTACTTTTCACTTCAAATAGAGAGATAATTTCTCTGAACATGTCACTTGTCATACGTACTTGTACACAACAATAGTCATTGGCATAGAAGGGAACGTATAATGGGGTCATTATTTGTAATCACACAATATGAGGAAGCAATTTAAATTACAGACAGTGACTGAAGTCACACAAACTCACATGTAGTCATAAATCACATAATGTAAAGTGCACTTAATAAAACTGTTGAAATTGTTTGCTGCAGATGCACCCTCTCGATATGATACGCCACTGCCAAAAGGAAACAACCATCCGCCATTTTGAAAACCCATCGCGGTCGCACGGATTTCTTACAAATGCGGCTTCCTGTTTATTTTCTGTTCTAAGGGTTCAATACAATAACATTTTTGAAATTCAGCCAACTTTCTATCGAAGCCGTGCGAATTATTTTTTCCGCAATGGTACCTATGGACAAACATTCCAAACCTACAATTCCGATTTCGGGCAAACTCCCAGATAGCAGTGAATATCCACCCTTTGAACATGTGGAGATTACAGCAGAGGTGGTCGAGAAAGCGATAAGAAGACTGCGTGGTGGTAGCGGCCCATGTGGAGGAACTTCAGACCACTGGACAGACTTCGCACTACGGTTTGGTAGAACTAGCGCCACCCTCCGTGTGAAAATAGGTGAACTCGCAACTCGTCTCGCTAACGAAATCGTTCCATGGGGCGATATATGAGCTTTAATGGCCAGCCGACTCATCGCACTCGATAAGAAACCAGTAGTCCGCCCCATTGGTGTTGGAGAGTGCCTTAGACGTATCCTATGCAAGTGTATGGCTATCGTCACAGGTGACGATGTAACTGAAGTTTGCGGGCCAGATCAGTTGTGCAGTGGACTTCCCGCTGGTGTTGAAGGTGCTGTTCACACTATGGAAGAAATCTTCAAGGAACGGTGTTCACTAGGTAGCGATTGGGGCTTGCTACTAGTTGACGCGAACAACGCATTCAACTCCCTAAACAGAATTTCCGCCCTGCTGGAAGCTCGTTTGTCATGGTCTCGAGGCTCACGATTTTTGTACAACACGTATCAAGGACATGCTGAGCTGATTGTACCGGGCAGTACAGATAGAATCTATAGTAGAGAAGGTGTCACCCAAGGTGACCTTCTGTCAATGCTATTGTACGCTATCTCCACACTACCCTTAATTAAACATGTCAAAACTGCCAACACCATGCAGACATGGTATGCGGACGATTCATCATGCCAAGGGCAGCTGACCGCCGTGAAGACTTGGTGGGATAAGTTAAACATTTACGGACCTTCTGTTGGATACTTCCCGCAAGGTAAAAAGTCGTTCTTGATAGTGCATCCAGAATATATTTCTAAAGCAGAAAAAGCTTTTCATGGCACCGATGTGAAAATCGTCACTGGTCAACGTTTGCTTGGGGGCTACGTCGGAGACTCTATAGGAAGGACCCAGTATCTCAAGCAGAAGGTGGATACATGGGTTGAACACGTCAAATCCCTAACTGAAGTGGCCAAGAGACATCCGCAGTCTGCCCACTCAGCGGTTACCAAGGTGGTGGACGTTTGTACAGAGAGTGACAAAGGAGGACAAAGAGCTGTATACCCCTTTGCGATCTGTTATCAGAATGTCCTTCTTCCCCGCTTTACTAGGCGGCGAAGTTAGCGACTTAGAAGCTGAGCTTTTCCACCTTCCTACTAGCTTGGGTGGATTAGGACTCTCCAATCCGGTCGAAACTGCCCAATTTTCATATTCCTCTTCATCCGAAGGATGCAGTCAACTGATTGAGGCCATCAAATCAGGCACCGCTCTGGATGTACAGATGCATAGGACAAAACTTACAGCAACGAAAAAGGACACCAGCAAGGGATAACAGTTGGACCATATGAACAGATTGAAGTCCATTCTAGATGCCCTACCGCCGGCAAGAAAGAAGGTCATCAGCCGTGCAGCTGATCCTGAATCAAAGACCTCTGGTTGGCTATCTGTCACCCCAATAAGAAAGTGGAATTTGGACATGTCGTCACTGGAATTCTGGGATGCGCTCGCCCTTCGCTACAGAAGACCTGCCGTAGATTTGCTCCCAACGTGTGATGGATGTGGAGAAGCTTTTTCAATGGACCACGCTCTCTGCTGTCGCCACGGCGGACTTATCATTCGACGGCATAACGAGGTCCGGGACGTCCTAGGAGACATGATGGAAGCCGCATGGGGAAACTGTGTACGAGAGAGGAGTGGTCTCCATCCACACAATCCTTTCTCCGGGGTGACTTGGCTTGCCGAGGGGTCTGGGAACCACAAGTTGAGGCGTTGTTTCATATTCGCGTTGTTGACGCTGACGCCCCTTCCTACGGATCCATGACACTTCAAGCTGTGCTAAAGAAGTCAGAACTGAAGAAGAAAAACAAATATGTACCAGCTTGTGAAGAACGGCATGCAACGTTTACTCCACTAGTAACGTCTGCGGATGGCTTCTTTGGCGAGGAATTGAAGAGTTTTCTTCGAGCCCTGGCTGAACAACTGTCTGAGCGCTGGCACAGGCCCTACAGTATTGTTATGCGTTGGGTTAGAGTTAGATTGGCCTGTGCTATCCTCCGTGCATCCAGCATGTGCCTCCGACGATCAAGAAAGAAATGGAGATCGGCAAGGGACGAATTTCAGGATGGGGCAGGGATTCCTTCTGTTTAAATTACATGATTCTTCTTTTCTTTCCCCTGTTATTATATTTGTTATCTGTTTAAGGCTGGCGTTTGGCTTATGTTGAAATAATAGGGACAGATTGATACATAGGAATCACGTATTATCGATTCACACGCGTCGTATGAAGTTAAACAAGGCTTCATTTCAAAGACAAATCTTGGCTGATTAGCGTAAGCAACTTTATAAATGGTAACACATTCGCTTGCACTGTAAAATTGTATTTAAAATATCGACGCTTTTGAAGGCATTTTTCATTTGTATTTCTGTCATCCAACAGTAAAATTTACTTGTGAAAAATAGAAAACAGAAACTGTAAAATAGCTTACAGGAAGATACGATTTTTGATCTTTTATTTAAGACCTCATTGAACTATTTCTGACGTTTAGTTTTTGATAATACGTGATTCCTAAAAAATTTGAAGCGGTTGTCATTTAGGGCGAATATTTCATTGGAATCGTTCGGAAATTCGTGCCGGTTTTGTAAACACCTGATAAAATGTCCATAAAAATAGCGCACATATAGTTCAGCCATTGTAAGACAGATGTCGCTTCAAAATCAAGGTTGTTAAGGTTGTGACATTGCCGAATACCGGGAAATTTCTACTTGCAGTATAGTGGCTAATCCGAAATTTACAATACGGTAAATAACAAATCCAAATGATAGTGGATCGTTATTATTAGAGCGTAGATTTCTAACTATTTTACTATACGTAATAATTAATAGCTGAACAGAAACTCTTAGGGCCGGTTGCAGAAAGCAATGTTAAGTCTGGTGTTAGCTAACATCGCGTCAAAGTGAACAAAAACGCATCAAATCTCAAATGCTTATGGTAACTAATACATTAGTAAACAAAATTTGATGCGATTTTGTTCACTTTGACGCGATGTTAGCTAACACCAGACTTAACATTGCTTTCTGCAACCGGCCCTTAGAATGAAATACGAATTATAGATACAAAATATGAAAAGCTACTCATAACCCCCAAGGGATTTTTGAAATTATTTCTCCCTCAAACTCGTAGTAACCATGCAACTATAGGCAACGTCTTAGCAACCATACAATGAAGCAATCCTTGATGTTACTGACATATTCTAATTTTAATTGTCATTATGACATTTTGAAAATTCATACTATTTTTACTGATATAAATTAGTAATTTGGAGATGAAATCAGCTATGTTGGTATTGCATTAGCTTAGCTACTTGAAATTTCTACATGAAAAATAAGTTTCAATAAGAACTCTGTATTGTCAAAAACACATTAAAATTTTATTTAAAAGTTAATTATAACGTTTCGCTGGTTATACCAGCTTCATCAGATAAAATAAATTTAAAATACAAGCCTTTTGCAGTAGTTATTCTGAAAGTGTAAACAAGCAAGCAATTAGAGAATAAGTGAAAAAATAAAACCTCACATTTAATACATACCAAGAAAAAACATATCGTATCTTAATGATTAGGATTCATTACATCTTCTTGTTTAAAATTGAAATATAATTTTTCTTTTTCTTTCAAAACTCCAACTTTTGCGAATAAGTATTGAAAAACAGGATAGGGTTGTGATTATTTTCTGTTTTTTTCGTATGTTTTCTTAAAAATTATTTTACTAAAGGACAGATATTAAACGTTAATAGAGAACAGTTTTTGTTAAAAGAATAGTAATCACCTTTGTAGTTTTTGTCGTTTTCTTTTAAAGTGTATTCTTTTTTATTCTTCTTTATATGTCTTGATTAGTCAGTAGTCATTTTACCTTAATCCAAATACTCCTAAAAAATTAAAGGTAAGGATTTAATCAATAAACTAACACTTTCTTAATAATATTAACATTAATTAATTTCCAGCCAAATTTCAATAAACAAAATACGAAACAAACATAAACCTAAACTGTTAAAGGAAAAACAAAAATTATTGAAAATACAACGTTAATTATGGATGTTTAATATGAAGATTATTTTTATTCTAAAAAAATTGCTACTAAAGACTTATCAAGAAATATAAAGAAGAATAAAAAAGAATACACTTTAAAAGAAAACGAAAAAAACTACAAAGGTGATTACTATTCTTTTAACAAAAACTGTTCTCTATTAACTTTTAATATCTGTCCTTTAGCAAAATAATTTTTAAGAAAACATACGAAAAACACAGAAAATAATCACAACTCTATCCTGTTTTTCAATACTTATTCTCAAAAGTTGGAGTTTTGAAGGAAAAAGAAAAATTATATTTCAATTTTAAACAAGAAGGTGTAATGAATCCTAATTATTAATATACGATATGTTTTTTCTTGGTATGTATTAAATGTGAGGTTTTATTCTTTCACTTATTCTCTAATTGCTTGCTTGTTTAAACTTTCAGAATAACTACTGCAAAAGGCTTGTATTTTAAATTTATTTTATCTGATGAAGCTGGTATAACCAGCAAAACGTTATAATTAACTTTTAAATAAAATTTTAATGTGTTACAATACAGAGTTCTGATTAAAACTTATTTTTCATTTAGAAATTTCAAGTAGCTAAGCTAATACAATGCCAACATAGCTGATTTCATCTCCAAATTACTAATAATTTATATACAAAAACACCTATAACCCCAAAATTTAATTTTTACTAATATTGCTAGTAAATAAAATATTATATGCACCATGGGAGATATTCATGTTCTTTACCTTCGGTTGACTTACAGACCTCAGACTAGAAGCCCTCGGTCTGTAACACATGTCAACCCAAAGGAAAAACATATTCATATCTCCGTTAATGCATAAGTGTCTATTATTTTTAGGTTGAAAAAGAATGTTTTTCGGCAACCGTTTTTGAAGTGATTACTACCAAAATTGTCATTGAAGTAGACGTTTCTCTTACTGACACAAAAAGTGTATTTTGCAATGCAACACTTTTAGTTCCTAGAATTAATAGTATATTGTTTTATTAGAATTAAAAGAGGCACTTTGTTTGACGAGCAATTATGTTTGCATTTGCAAGACAAAGCGCACCGTAGCCGAGCAAATTCAAAAATTGCAAGTCAAACAGGGTCACTTTTAATCCAAATAATATATACTATTTTTTCTGCAACCTAGAGAAGTACCTACAAAATATTCAAAATTTTAGATGATTGATTACTTTTGACGTTTCTCATTTAAAAATCATTATGACAACTACATTCACAGACGACCAAATGGAAGTTGCTTTTAGTTCCATGGAAGTAAAAGTACTTCCTAGGAACTAAAAGTGTTACATATAAGCCGTTCACGACTTTTTTGGGACAGAGTTGGCTATGATTTTTTCTTTTCATGTTGGACTAACTGATTCGATGATGTAGCGGTTGCAACTTTTTTTTTCTGTCAGTGTCTGTTCGACATTTTATTGCCACCACATTGCCAGATTTACTATTTTAATATCCCTAAGAAAATAAATGATTTAACAAATAAATAAAAATAATTTTAAATTCCGTCAAAGGAAAAGTCAAAATGCCCAAAATAATTTTGTTACAACAAAAAATGTCCATTCAACGATGCTACTTCCAATTTAAAAAGGACAGACCAAATTTAGAAGAACGCGAGTCGATGTGGAGACTAGAGAATATCCGGCAACTATGTACCTATTCAGAAAATATAACCTTAAACTGAAAACAACCTAACCTAACACAAAAAGTGTCAATTTCCATGAGGGAGTTTAGTTGCAACAGAGGTTCTGACAACAAAATTACTAGATGGTCATAGCCTCACCTGACCCAAAAAGATCGTGAACGGCTTATAGCAACATACACTTTTTGTGTCAGTAAGAGAAACGTCCTTTAATGACAGATTTTGGTATTAATAGCTATTTATATATCTAAGGAGCAAAGGTCATTTCCTCCCGTGTGTGAATTTAATGCCCGACACGTTAGCGGAGGGCATTAAACACACAAGGGAGGAAATGAAGCTTTGCTCCAGTGATATATATATATGATTTTTTCTTCGAACGCATGTTCTATTGCGCGAAATTTCAAAAATTTTGCTTTAGCAAATCATTACAGTTACTCTAGATTCATGTAGTGACATTTTGTCTAATTTCCAAATCAGCATAACGTTGTAAAGCTTTGGTGTGATATCCATGGTGACATAAACACAAATGCGGGAGCAAATAAATATTGGCTCCCGCTGGTTGGAAATTGACAGTTTTGTTTCTTAAAACTAGGGCGCAAAAGCCGACTTTCTATACAGTGAGTAGAAAAAAGTAATTACTTTTGGTTGGGAGAAATACTATTTTATTTAACAAGAATATAATGTAGGCTATATTACGCGAAGATGAAATCATCCAAGTGTAATACAGCCATTATATGCAAGTCAAGTGCAATAATTTATCTACAACTAAAGTACGGGTTTTTTCTATAAACATTTCCAAGGTCAAAGAATTTAGGGTTTATGTTGGCATCACTTGGATTCCTTTAAAAAATATATGTGGGTAAAATTTGTTTTAGTAACTGTTTAGAACTAAAAAATGGTGGGAAATTCATTTTAAGACACCCGGTAGAATTCATAAAAATTTCTCCAATGATCTCACTAAGGACATAAAGCTTGCAAAACCAACTACGAGAATCATTTATTAAATAACACCAAAACATTCTACTCTTATGTTCGTAATCATACTACATCAAGAGTATCTATTCCACTAATTCGTAAGGCAGATGGTGCATCTTGTGACAATAACACTGAATCAGCCAATATACTCGCAAACTTTTTCAGTAGTGTTCACACCACCGAACCATATGGCCGCTTCCCAACTGCATTGGAGAAAAAAATATTTTCACTATCTCACATAAAATTTGGTGTAGAGGATGTTAAAAAACAGTTAGGCAATTTATCAGTTGATTCCTCACCAGACCCCGATAACATTACCGCAAAATTTCTTAAAATCTGTGCTGCCGAGTTGAGTTCACCATAATTAGGACTTCACTCGATACCGCAGAGCTACCTCCCATTTGGCTACAGTCGACAGTGACACCTATTTTCAAAAAAGGTGACAAGTTTGACGCAAACAACTACCGGCCCATCAGTTTAGGAAGCATCATTTGCAAGGTTACAGAAAGAATTGTAGATAAATTACTATCATTTTTACTTGATACCAACAGAATACCCAACTGTCAACATGACTCCCTCCCTGGCAGATCTGTTCTGTCTAACCTGCTGACTACACTAAATGATCTGAGGCTATCATTGGATCACGATAGTCCAGTGGATGTCGTCTATCTTGATTTTAGTAAGGCCTTTGACAAAGTCCCACATCGCTGACTTCTTAGTAAGATTGAACATGCTGGTGTTAATAAAGAGTTATTAAGTTGGTTGAAAACATTTTTGTCAGGCAGGACCTTAGCTGTAAGAGTCGGAAATAGCTACTCTGATACCATACCCCAGACGAGCGGCGTACCGCAAGGCTCAGTTGTTGGTCCAGAGTTTTTATTATACACAGCAGATCTTCTATCTGCAATTTAAAGCAAAACCAGTGTTTATGCTGACGACATAAAATTGTATGCAAATCCAGTATCTACCTCAACATTGCAAATGGATCTCGACACGGTTACATGGCTTCTTCCGTTAAATGTTACGAAATATGTTGTGATGAACCTAGGGAAGAGAAATCCAAATACAATCTATTTTATGGGCAACACACCACTTAGCACTGTAGAATCTCAAGTGGATTTGGGAATTACCATTACCAAGGATTTGTCGTGGTCTAACCACATACTAACCATTGCGAAAAGGGCTAAATCCAAAATGCATCTCCTTAAAAAAGTATTTCAAAACCCGTCACCAGATTTAGCCCTTAAAATTTATACTACTTATATTACAAAGAGCAGAAACTCGTTGGCCCAGACAGCTCAGGACACTTACCCTATGAGGCTAGGTTTAAGTCACTAAATCTGACAACGCTTGAGACCCGAAGAGAGCAGGGTGACTTAATTCAATTATATAGATTTACCCACAATCTGTTTCCTTCTGCTGAAAATATGGTAGAACTATCTTCAGATCCTCGCTTACGTGGCCACAGTTTCAAACTAAAAAAAGAACATCTCACCGCCAACATTTAATCTCGAACAGAATTTTTCTACGATGGAACGACCTTACTGATGATATAGTGACTGCACCGTCGTTAAGTGGTTTCAAAAACAGAGTCGACGAATCAGCCAGTGTGGGAGAAGGAAAGAACTCAATGTAAACTTTCTCCAGCGTAGGATCGGCCGTGATTTCGGCCTCGACACGCGCGGCCGTAATTCCTTCGTGGTTCGTCGGAATTCCACTAATTTGCCCAGCAGCTCGCACATACAACGTGAACACACAGAAGCAGCTGGACGCCAACTGCACTTAAGGCCGGTGGTACCGGTAGCCGCCGCCAGCCAGTAGCAGGTGTCCCCGTACGTGAAAAAGAGATCGAGTAACAGGAACGCAGAAGTTACGTGAAGCGGTCAACTTTTCTGTACGCGAAAAGGAGAACGAATAACAGGAGCGCAGCAGTTGAGCGAACCGGGTCAATTGCAATCCAATTCTTGTATCGTCGCTAGTTCGGATGAATAAAAACAAACAAACGCAACGAGATAGGGCGAGCAGTGTTGGACAACTCGGCGAATTCTTAAAAAGAAAAAGGGAAACAAACAACAAAGAAGCAGATACAAACGCTGAAGAGCACGCAGAAGTGTTTCAAAGAAGCAAAATAACAATAAGATCGTCGATTAAGCAAACAGAAAACGAGGTAACGAAAAACAACGAAAAAAATATACAAGAAGTAGGAGAGGAAGAGAAAACAGAAAAAGAAGAAAATATGGAGGAACTAAAGAAACTAATAACAGACATGAACGCCGACCTGAAAAACGAAATAGGCAAGAATAATCAAGAACTAAGAAAAAACAACGAAGAAATGGGGAAGATGAAAGAAGAACTAAAGAAGAACAATGAGGAAGTAAGAAGACTGAAGGAAGAAATGATACGTAAAGAAACAAATTGGGAGAGAGAAAGAAACCAACTTACTAAGAGAATAGAAGCGTTAGAAGACAAAACTGAGAACCAAGAAAAAGAAAGGAAACGAAACAACATCATCATAAAAGGGTTACAACTAAGACAGGATGATATGAAGAGAGGAGTAGAGATTTTCATGAGCGAAACACTTGGAATAACGCCAAAGATCAGGGCAACATACAAGGTTGGTAGAGAGGAAGGAAAGCAAGCAATACTGGTAGAATTGAGTGAATAGAACCAGAAAAAAAGTGTAATGGAAAATAAAACTAGGCTAAAAGGGAAAAGGATTTATATAGAGAGTGACATGACATTAATGGAACGTAAAATACAGATGGCAATAAGAGAAAGAGCAAGGGAAGAAAGGGAGAAAGGTCATAAAACCAAAATAGGATACTACAAACTAGAAATCGGAGAAAAACTGTATGTGTGGGATAGCAGAAAAAAAGAGCTGCAACCAAAAAACTGAAAAAAAGACAACATAAAGGAACAACGACGACCCAAGCAACGAAAAGGCTAACGATTAAGGAAAATAATATAAAGCAGAAACCAACAGAAAACCCAAGAAAAAGTAATAGAAAGCATGAAACCAAAAAGACAGAAAGAAGGAAAGATGTTATAAGGATAGGAACGTGGAACATAAGATCCATGTTATCTCCAGGAAAAATGACTGAAATAGCAAACGAATTAAACAGATACAATGTCGACGTCACGGCAGTACAAGAAATAAGATGGAGGGGGCAGGGTGAAATAAGAAAAAAAAACTTTGTAATGTTGTACAGCGGAGACGAAAGACAAGGACAAAACGGCACAGGTTTCATCATAAGCAATAAAATGAAAAACAATATAATGCATTTCCAACCTATAAATGGGGGAATATCTTTGATGAGAATAAAAGGGAAAATAACGAATATAACATTCATAAACGCATACGCTCCGACAGAACAAGCAGAAGAACATGAAAAGGAAACATTTTATGAACAATTACAACTAGTAAGCGAAAAAGTGCAAAAACATGACAATTTAATAACTCTGGGAGATTTCAACGCGCAAATAGGGAAGGAGGACTACATAAGAGAAGTCGCGGGAAAGGAAACAATTCATGAGAAAACGAACGAAAATGGTCAGAAGTTATGCAGCTATGCAAACGCGATGGGAATGAGTATCAGTACTACAAGATTTAAACATAAAAAACTACATAAGAAAACTTGGATACACCCAAGAACAAAAATAGGCAACCAAATAGACCATATATTGGTAACAAGAAAAAGGGCAAAAGAAATAAGAGATGCACGATCTTATAGGGGAGCAAACGCAGATACAGATCATTTTCTAGTTGTAGCAACATTGAAACAAAAAATATCAGTAGAAAAGCAAAAAATGAACACCTGTAAGTGGGATGTAGAAAATTTCCAGAACAAGAAAGTGTGCAAAAAATTAGAAGAAAACCTAAAGGAGAAACTACAACAGACAACAGAAACACCAGATATAAACCAAGAATGGGGAAATATAAAAACCGTAACACTCAAAGCAGCAGAGGAAGTTATTGGGCGAAAAAAGAGCAAAAAGGGAATGGTTTGATGCAGAATGTGAAGAACTAATTAAAAATAAAAATAAAGCGAGACTAAAGTGGTTGCAGTCAGGAAGGCAGGAAGATTATGAGCAATACAAGGAAATAAGGAGAGATGCAACCAAAAAATGTAAGCAGAAGAAAAAAAATTGGACTGAAAAGCTAATAGAAGAAATAGAATCCTGTAACAGAGGCAACAATGCGAAGAAATTTTATAGAAAAATAAAAGAACAGAGAAAAGAAAACGGAATAAGGACAAAAGGACTCATAAACGAAGAAGGAATAACAGAATACGATCCAGAAAAGAGAAAATGAATATGGAAAGATCACTTCAGTAAACTCTTAACGGGAAAAGTGGAAGACACGAATGGGGCAATAGTTGAACCATACGATGCAGAGAGAGAAATACAAGCTCCAACTTATGAAGAGACAATAAAAATAATCGAAAAAATAAAAAGTGGAAAAGCAGCCGGTAGTGACGACGTAATAGGAGAAATATTAAAAAACGGAGGAAAAGAACTACATTTAAGAATTCACAAGTTAATAGTATCAATATGGAAGAAGGAATAAATGCCAGAAGAATGGAAGAAGGGAGTAATCATACCACTACACAAGAAAGGGAAAAAAGAAGACACCAACAACTACCGTGGAATAACACTATTGAATACAGCGTACAAAATATTATCAGTAATTCTACACCGAAGATTAGAACCATATACAGAAAAGCTCCTCGGAGACTACCAAAATGGTTTTAGACCCGGGAGATCAACGATAGACGCACTACATACAATGAATCAAATATTGGAAAAAAGCTATGAATTTAACATCGAACTAAATATACTGTTTGTGGACTACAGACAAGCTTTCGACAAAGTTAATCGAAAAAGAATGTTTGAAGAAATGGCGACACTAGGAATTCCAACGAAATTAATAAAACTAATAGAAATGACGATGAATGAATCCAATGCAGTAATAAAAACACAAGATGGAACAACCGAGAGTTTTGAGATAAATATGGGGGTGCGGCAAGGAGATGCGTTATCAGCAGTGTTATTTAACATAGTGCTAGAAAGTGTAGTAAGAAAAATAGAAGACCAAGGAAATTTAAACACCAAGGGGACGCAAATCATAGCATACGCTGACGACATGGCCATAATAAGCAGGACAAGAAAAGGACTCATAAAAGCATTTAGAGAAATGGAGCAAGCAGCAAAAAAAGTGGGCCTAAAAGTCAACGAACAAAAGACGAAACATATGAAATATGGAAGAAACAATGAAAACGAAAAGCAAAACCTGCAAGTCGACAACTACAACTTTGAGAGCACAAGCAAATACAACTACCTGGGGACACAAATAAGTAACTCAAGTCAAAGCAATGAAGAAATCAAGGCAAGAATCCAAGCAGGTCATAGGTAGGGATGGTAAAAACTGTTCCGCTAAAGGATCAAGTGCACCTGATCCGACTCCGAACTAGGTGCAAGAAACTAGGTTCAGTTCCGCTTGCGGTCACGGGGAAATTGCAGGTCTCGCCAGACGCTGGAGCGGTCGGAGTCGGATCTCGGCCTGCACCTACAGTCGCATGTTATGACTCAAATGTTAATGTAGGGGACGTGACTTTGATTTGAATCCGACGGCTCCAGTCGAAAGTGTTGTAATTGTGAAGATTTTTGAGGGTAGCCACTGGGAATGTAGTATAAAAGTTAAAACTCGTCTCAAATTTCATAGTTGCACTTTATTGCTGCTCTGCTGATTGCTCACACATTTTACAAAATTGACACTTCATACATTATTCCGTTTTTACCGACCAAGACAAAAGTATATTGTACTACGCCACCTGGCATCAAAATAACAAAACATTATATATGAACAGATGAGACATGTAAAATTAACAATTTTCCAACAAACTCCCCCTGTCTCAGCTGTCATTTAAAACCAAAATATCATCGTAACATAATTTTAACTTAACTGAATTAAGAGGTTTCGTAAACATGTCTGCGATATTATTTCTTCCAGACACATTTTTCAAATCAAAATACCCTTCAGATAACCACTCGCGTATAAAATGATATTTTACATCTATATGTTTACTGCGAGCATTTTCGATTTGACTTTGGACAAAACATACAGCCGATGTACTATCGGAATACACTAAAGGACGAGGAATTTCATGCTTTCCATTATTAAACAAATCAATAGATAATAATTTGTTAAGCCAAACTATTTCTTTAGCGCAATCCACGATTCCCATGAATTCAGACTCCATGGTTGACAAGGCAACTACCTTTTGCTTCGCACATGTCCAGTGTATTGGTACGTTTGCATACATAATAACAAATCCTGAGAAGCTCTTACGGCTATCTCGATCTGATGCATAGCTCGCGTCCGTGTATGCGTACAAATAATGTGCATTGTTAACACTCGATAAATCGATGCATAAATTCCTCGTCGATTTAACATATTTTAACAATTGTTTTAACAGATTCACATGAAAACCAGTATGTTCTTCGCTATACTGTGACAAAAGAATAACACTAAATAATATGTCAGGTCGTGTTTTCATAGCTAAATACAATAATGAACCAATTACAGATCGATAGGGATACACAGTATCTAACTGCTCCCCCTGTCTTGGTTTTTCAACAACTACACCAACAGGAAAAGGAACTTTGATCTTCAATTCGTCATTCACATTGTATTCACTACAAATTTTATTAATGTAACGTCTCTGACTTAATAAAATTTTACCATTTTCACGAATAAATTCAATTCCAAGTAAATTTGTAACACGACCTAACGATGCGATATCAAAACACTTTGAAATAGCTTTGATAACTTCACTTTGTATATACTCATTCTTTGTAAATAATACAATATCATCTACGTATACTACTAAAATAGCTTTACAACCTAAATGATAAACACAATTGATTCCTTTCACCGACTTGAAACCAATTGTTAACAAAGTTGAATCTAGTTTTTGAAACCACATTCGGCCAGATTGATGTAAACCGTAAAGTGCTTTTCTTAATTTCCACACCATCGATCAATTTTCATTTGTAACAAATCCTTTTGGAATTTGCATGAAAATTTGTTCTTTCAATTCTCCGTATAAATAAGCACACTTGACGTCAAGATGAACGTCAAGCCACCCAAAAAGAACAACTAAAATACAAAACAAAAGTCGTATTATCGAAAAATTGACTACTGGGCTAAATATTTCGTTATAATCATGACCAAAACGTTGATTATAACCTTTCGCAACTAACCTGGCTCGAAAACACTTTACCTGACCATGTTGATCAGTTTTAACTTTATAAATCCATTTATTACCAAGTGGTTTACATTTATGGGGCAACGGTACTACCTCATAAACGTTACCGAGTTTTCAGGGTTTCAATCTCGTCTTGCATTGCATTTTCCCATTCGTAATGTTGAGGTCCAGTTGTAGCTTGCTCGAAGGTTTTCGGTTCCAGGATCGTTACATTGCATTCCGGTCGATCATCCGATGCTGCTCCGGGTCGAAAAGAAAAGAGATCATCTTCGTAGTCGTATCCATATTCTTCACACCATGCCCGTAATTCTGGTCTGCTTCTGCAAATTTGTCCCGATGGTGAAATAAAATACACATCAACTCGACCCTCGGTTTTCGTCCCTTTTCCCCGTGCGTGTTCCCTTCGCACCCATAACGTAATGTCCAAACGTTTCTTCTTTGGGAGTGGTTTGGGTGATGGCGGAACAACTTTTGATCGAATTCTGCTTGAGATAGGCTCTTCTCCTCCAATCGCTTGTGGGATTTCATCATCGGATTTGCTATCTTCTTTTCCATTAGATTCTTCTCCCTCTGGAATGGCAGACAATTTCTTCTTGCGCCTCGTGAAATCTTCATCTGATTCAGAATCATCATTATGGAGGTGAATTGGAGCTGATGTGCGGACTTCTTCATAGGTTTCGCACGTAGGGACAAATTTTCCTTCTGAACACCAAGTCCATTCCTCGTCAATCGTGGTGTGCTGCGACTCCGTAATTCGATCGTTTCGAGGATTCCATAATCTGTAACCTTTAGTAGTCGTAGCGTACCCAATTAGAATGTATTCACCACCTCGAGGAACTAACTTATCCCTATCAGGGCCCAATTCTAGTTTATATGCTTTCGAGCCAAGCGAGCGCAAATAATTTACGTATACATTTCGTTCATACCAAACACAATAAGGCACATCATTATTTAATTTCGAGTGCGGAAAACGGTTTTTTAAGTAAATGAATGACATTGCTAATTCAGCCCATAATCTCTTGGGCAGACCCGTTTGTGCACGTAAGGTACAAACCCCTTCAAAAACTGTTCTATTCATTCTTTCCGCAACTCCATTCATTGCAGGCGAATAAGGATTTGTAAACTCTTGTACGAATCCACATTCGCGTGCTAACTCACCAAAACGACGATTTTTAAATTCTAAGCCATTATCACAACGAACTCGTTTTAATTTGAGCCCCGTTTCTCGCTCAACACGTTTTAACCAATCTAGAAATGTGGAGAAAACTTGATCTTTCGATTTAAGTGGGAAAATCCAAGTAAAACGACTAAAGTCGTCAATTATTAAAAATGCGAAACGTGCTCCGCCAAGTGATGCTGTTCTACTTGGTCCCCAGAGATCCACATGGACCAGATCAAGTCTTTCTCTGGAGTTCAAATAACTAAGAGCTTTTCCTCTTTCACGAGTTACCTTAGCGATTTTGCATGAATCACACGCACCTACTCTGCGCTTGTTGTTCATCTTTAATCCGTGAACTTTTCTATTTTTCTTTAACTTTAAAATCCCATCCTCATATTGATGGGCAAACCGTTTGTGCCAACGGTAAAGAAACTGACTTTTTACTTCCAATCAAGCAGCATTTCAGCAATCGATTCTTGCTTTTCGCTTTACAATGTTTTGTATTCGTGTGTGAATTAACAGACTTTTTATAATCTTTCAACATTTTATTACTCTTGGCAACCTCAGACTTTGTGAATGCACTTATAATAGGTTTTTCACCAGTTTGCGAACACATGGTTTGCCATAAGTAATATACAAACCGTCAACTAATTTCGCTCGTAATATAACTTGACCATTTTTATCAGTTATTTCTTTAATTCCGTTACAACCAACAGTTTTACATCCTTGAATGTCAAGTCTGCTTTCGCTAATCAAGTTACGTTCAAAATTAGGAACATAACACGCATTTGTTAACCTGATTATGAAGCTGGAATCACCTACTTGTGATTTAAAGAGGATTGTACCTCTCCCGGCTATACGACTTGTACCTTCACCCATCATAACTACATCGTTCACAGGAGTGAAAGTCTCAAAACACTGTCGATCTTTGCAACAGTGATGTGTGCATGCACAATCTATGGCAAATTGAGATTTAAATTTATCAGATTGTGCATCTGTTATACAAGCGAATTTAGTATCGGTTACAAAATTTACACTATTAAAATTAGTATAATATGCGAAATCAGCTTCCAACTTGTCTTCGGAATAGTAGGCATAGTTGGCTTCTTTCTTAGGATCGGCTGCTTTCCTTTTGTAGTCCTTCCTAGGCTTTGATTTCGTCTGCTTTTCTGGAGTTTTCTGTCCGGATTCGGCTGACGGACAAACATTCGCAGCGTGCCCTTTTCCCCCGCAGGTCCAACACGTAAAATCGCGTCGAAACGTCCTGGCTTCGTGGCCGTTATCGCTTTGTCCTCCCCCGGGCGACAGCCGACTAGGAGTCGCACTGTCTGGACTGGAATTGAGCCGACTTGAAGTCGCATTCCCTCGTTTTCCATGTCCCCGAGTTGATCTGGAGCCACCTCGTCCACGTAACTGCGTTGTGTAGTAACCCCTGGCTCCTCTTCCACCAGTGTTTCCAATCAGTTGGTCAGCTACAAGTCGATTGTGTTCAGCAAGTAGAGAATCTGCAACTTGTTTAACAGTAAAATTTGCATCATCGAGATGATATAATTGTTGGCGAATAGTAGAGTATACATCTGGTAATCTTTGCAAATATTTAAATGCGTGTTGCTCTGGATCTATATCGATGTTGACAGCTTTTAGTTCCTTAACCTTACAGTCTACCCGTCCGATGAAAATTGACATTTCTTCACCCTCTTCGATGGCTAATTCTTCGAATTCTGTTCGAAGTCTCGCCTTACGAACTCTCGACGGTGGTTGGTAGGTTGCTAAAAGGTCGTCCCAGATTTCTTTCGCCGTCATTTCATCTTTGAGTACTTGAATTTTACAGTCTTGTAAATGTAAACAAATAGTTGACCTTGCTTTTTGGCATCTTACTTTCCACTTCTGTTTCTGCTCTGCATCTGCAGGTTCCTTGTCTGTTGCATCAAGAATTCCCCACAGTCCACGATCTTCCAGAAGTAATCTGATTTTCTTTGCCCAGATTTCATAGTTGTGCTCATTAAGCAAATCGACTCTCATTTGTTGTAAACCTCCTTCTCGAGATTCTACCATTTTCGTAATAAACTTCGCAAAAACACAAAATAAACAGTTAGTCATAATTGTTCTAAACAAAAATCGTAGTTTTTGTTGTCTTCGAACGGCTGCAAACTCGTAAATTCAATCGAATAAGCACACACTGTTCGATTTTTCCGTAAGTGACAACACCACAGTTTTTGTTCCTAAATACGCACTTTTTAACTCGGAAAAATTCACTTAATACTTCGAACATACCTTACAGTGTCCACACGTGTCGTATAAATCGATAAGTAATTCTTCCTACTCCGTTGAAAACTCGCTTGATCGGATTGCTGCTGGTTTTCTTTTCACCACTGCACTTGGGAACGCCCCAAAATTCACGATCTGTTTTCGGTAAATAAATGCGTATTAATTTTCAAATTTGACTTCACTCTTCGTCTTTACTGCCTCGAATGTGTAGATTCACATCAAAATTAGCATTATAAAATAGTTCAAATTCTTCGGGTGGCCACTCGAACCGGCAACTTTTCAAATGCGTCGCGTCAGCACTTCCGCGTTCGACAAATGGACCAATCCTGTGCGTCCTAACAATCGACGTTTGCGTTAGCTCCTAACCTCGTCGTTTTTCAGCTCAAAATAGACCCGATAACTTTTAATAATGATGCAAAAACACTCAATCCGGCAAAATAAAAACCTCGTTGCTATTAACTTCAACGTTTGAGACGAAATAATATACCGTTTCCTCTTCTTACCCTCGTGTATTACCAACACGTGTCCGGCATATTATCAAAACGAACAACTGCTCCGTTCTTCTGATAACCACGCTCTGCTACCATTTGTTGTAATTGTGAAGATTTTTGAGGGTAGCCACTGGGAATGTAGTATAAAAGTTAAAACTCGTCTCAAATTTCATAGTTGCACTTTATTGCTGCTCTGCTGATTGCTCACACATTTTACAAAATTGACACTTCATACATTATTCCGTTTTTACCGACCAAGACAAAAGTATATTGTACTTAGGGTTGCCAACTTTAAAAAATCTATTTCCGGGTTTTCGGAAATGAAAATCCGGGACAAAAGCGCCTCAGGCGGGACGCAATAATTTTTTTAATATATATTATTTTAATTGAAATTTAGAAAATTGTAATATACTTAGGGAACCTTTTCTTGTAAAATTTGGCAAAATTTACTAAATATACATTTTATTTAACAGTAAAATGTTTTATTATTTTGTTTAATTACATAATTATTGTAGTCTATTAAAACATTTTTAAAATTATTAGAAGTGGAAAAATAATACTAAAACAGTAAAACCTAATAAACGCCGAATCGCTTTTAAATTTTTTATTGCAGTTATAAAGGTGGACTAACGTAATAATAGAACATCATCAAGAACGCAATACAATTCTCAACAAACACAAAAAACTAAGATTTATCCTTTACATGAAGTAAATTTGTTATTCTACAAATTGGCAAACACAACTACACTTTAAACTAAACCGTGTCGTTACTTTATGTTTTAAAATCCTATTTCGCTTGCGATTTTTTTTTCCTTTTACAATTGTCTAAATGAAGAAATTTTATAGAATACGTAAATTGGACAAAGAAAAATCTCCTCATTTCGACATCTCTAAAAGAACATTTATAGGATTTTTGTAACAGTAAACAGGGTTAGGTTAGAGTTTCTAGAAGCCATGTAAATAGATATTAATTAGAATTGAAAAATATTTCTACTAAAAAGCACCTTGCATAAAAAACGTAAAAATTGTGCAAACATACTACTTTTCGGTAAATAATTAAAAATCTAAAGTAATTAACATTTTATATTATTTTCACCAATTATAAATCTTTAAAGTGTTCACATAAAAAAAATTAAATTTTAATATTAAGTCTTGGTATGTGAAATTTCGAAAAATATTTAAACAATTTAAAAATACATTTTTAGCTAAAGTTGAAAAAAATTAGGGGTTTTATGGTCTTCAGATTGTTCAGTTAGCTAAAAATAACACACTCTAAAAAAACCTCATTGAAATCTTACTTAAATAGCACTTTTCGGATTTTGACAATTTCGAAAAAACTCCATTTTCTAAATAAGTAAAAATCACTCGGTATATATGATAGGGGCTACGTAGGTTTTTAGACAAGCACAAATTATTGACGTAAAACGTTTTTTCGAAAAATCAAAATTAACATTTTTTCCCATATTATGCCGACTTTTTGGCGGACAATTATATTAAAGTTGTTAAACGATTTCCGGGACAATTGGCGTTCCGCAAGGAGTTCTTGCGGGACGGGTATAAAATACCCTTGAATCCGGGACGTCCCGGAAAATCCGGGACAGTTGGCAACCCTAATTCCAACCCTTAAAAGTACTTTAAATTCACAATTTTGATGACACACCTCTACAAGCAATGTTATCCTTGAAAATGTGTTGCTTTTATCGTTATTTATAACATGGACAATAAAGTTTACATGCTTTAATATAGTTTTCATATCGTCGCTCACTAAAGCTAGCTTTTTTAGATCAATAATTTTAGAGAAAATCTGGATGTCGCTTTTTTTCCTGTACTTATGTAATTAGCGACTGCATACAATTTCAATAATAAAACGGGTTGCATTGCCAAAATACAGTTGCAAGAACACTTGACAGCTCTAAAAATAAAACTGGAAGAGAAGCCTAACTAAGTAGAACCGAAAACAGTAATGGGACACAGAATCAAAATACTTTTTCAAAACCATTAAAAGGATAACCTGTGAAGTGGCGCTCACGTAATTTAAAAAAAGAAAACGTGGAGAAAGCTGCAGAAGCTGGAGCAAAATCCCAAACTTTGAACATTTTTTACCTGCCAATGTTGAACAAATTGCTCGAGACGTTTATTCTTGGCAAACGAAAGCATAAAAAGTGAGCCACGTTTTTTTTCGTGAAAGGTAGAAATGCGAAAAGCTTTTAGCAACAAAGTTGAATTTATGCATGGATGTAGTCATGGGGGATTGTTATATTGATGGTGATCAATTTTGTTTTACTTTTGTTGTTTATTAGATTACAATTGTGGATCTAAAATAAAAATAAAATATTCACACATCTAATTATAAAAACATGCCTGAGAGAAATGTGCAATTCAATAAGGGCGAATCCAATTGCTTAGTCTACTACTCCTGCGAAATGTTGCAATTGCAATTGTTTGGGTTACTTGGGTTCGACTTACAAAATATAAAAATCGAAGCACGAACTTAAAAATGTGGATGCTGGTATGTGTAGCAATTTTAGTCTCGCTCTTAGTTGTTGGAAAATATTGTAGTAATGTCGATTTCGGGCCAGTTGTTACAGGTACTGGTAGTATTAAATATCAGCGAACAATGAAGAATATACGGGGTTCGTTCGGGTGAAACCCAAACACCATGACGTCATCTGAGCACAACAGTTTCAGTAGCTAGAGTAGTGTAGTCTGTTAAATTTTTTTGTTGTAGTGGCTCTAACTCTTATCTTAAATGTATCTTAACGGATTACTTTTGCTAGTTTTGCTTTCAAAAGAATTCCAAGTCTTTCTCTAATTGAAATAATAAAGAATGATCAAATAAATTTATAATTAGAGTGGCCTGTGATTCGTGTTATACGTTTGGCAGTACTGATGTGTATTGTCAGTCTATGTCAAAGTCGAGATTTTCAGGTTAAGTTTTGTGTCACTTTGTGTGAAAGAACAAACAAAGCTTTACCTACTAACCTCGAATTTGACATCGACTGACAATACACTTCAGTACTGTCAAACGTATAACACGAATCACAGGCGACTCTTAATTATAAATTTAAATGATCGCACGTTATTCCTACTCGCCATTGACAACCTAAATAACAATTTTCAGAAATCCTAAATTAAGATCGATAAAAGTCGTTAAAATGTAAACGGTGTCGATTGAAAATAAAACATCTAAAATATTAAGTTGGTTTCTAGTTAACACGGCCGTCGATAATAATGTATCTGCATATTTATAACCTATTAAAACAATTTCAGAAATTCAACATACAAAAGTGGCTGCCCTATGGAAGGTAAAACTAAAACGCCACTGGCTTTTTACGTTGTCTGTGTAACAAATATTTAGGTTTGTAGATTTTGAAGATGTAGATTATAACATTATATTTAACTTACTTTAGAAACAACGCTTTAGAGTAGAGTAACGTTCTTTCGTTGCCTCTTCAAGCTGCATAAATATTCCATCAGATTTAAACATTTCTCTCGATATTTTAAAAATGGAAAACAAGTTAGTAGCCTTACTATGATTACAAGTGCATATGAATGAAGAAAAGCGTAACTGTTTGTATATAGCAGATGTATATTGCACAGTGTAGAAATAGTATCGCATATATCCACCTAGGATATACTAACATTACTAAATACAAATTCTTGAGAAAGTGAAATATAAAACCGAGGTAAAGGTACTTTCTGAATTTTTACGAGAAATATAAAACCTGAACATTCCTATGATTAGAATTATAAAACGTAGAAAAACATTAGCTGATGTTAAAAATAATTATGGTGCAAAAGTTAAGACTGACAATAGTTATTTACATATCAAGTCATCTTTTACTGGAAGAAGGAGCATATTGTACGAGGCTGTAAAGCCGAGTACTTTAAGCTCCTGAGGCGAGTAGAATAACTTACACGACGTCGTATATATAAAATTTAACCGAAATCGCCAATAAAGTCAAATAAAGCATAAAACCTATTCATAACCTTGAGATTATGAAAACGTCATTTTGACAATCGTTTAAAAAACTAATAAGGTCTGTTAAAGTACATTGGGTTTCTAGAAAGTTAACGATTACACGACAAGTACAGTAATAAATAGCAGTCAGGTAAAAATATTACTGTGCAAGTCGTGTAATGGTTAACTTTCTAGACTCAAAATAGCCTTGAGAGTTTGACTTCGTTGACGTTTTCAGATAAAAATATAAACACAAAGAAGGTAGGTCTTAATTCTAGTTGATTTTGTTAAAATTTATCAATACCACCATTAATTTCTTTAAATGCAAATACGTATGTATAAAAACATAATAAATGGCTCTCATTTCCTGATTTCGTGTACACGTAGTGTACTTGCATAAAAAACTAAAAAGCTTTTTCCGCAGTTTGCAAACTTAATCTTGTAGTACTGGAAACTGTTAAGAGAGTTTAATGTCGCAGGTATTAGTATTTCTGCCCTTTTTATTTATAATACCGTTTAATGTTATAAATTCTGAAATTTCCTTAATAATTATTGTTTTAAGCTTTTTTCCTCACGAACTGCTATAAAGTTAGTAATTTATAATTTAATAATAATACTGCGTGTGTCAATAATGATTAAAGTGTAATCAGTAATTAAATATGAAAGAATAAAACGTTAAATCTTGTAACCATTTTGCATTATACGATTGTATTAAACAAAGAGAATCGTAAAAAGTGCATCCTTTGCAACAAATAATGTCATATCGGTAAATTATGTTTCATAATGATATTTATTGAACATTCAACATTAATATCATTAATAAGTCATTTTTTGCAGTAAGCGAATAACTACTTTTATGACAAATTCATAATTAAAATTAAAATGTCAGTTTGATGATTAATTAATAAACTCTATTTCGTAAAACTAAATATAATTCATACACTTGTTGGGCATTAGTAAATTGGCAAAATGCCAAGCCGATAATTGGGAAAATAATTTAAATTAAAGCAGCAACCTTAATTTGCGTACAAATCAAAAAAGTCAATTTCGGGTGAACTTCGTAAATTTTATAATTTGTCGAAAATTAACAAAGTAGGCATATTATTAATGTAATTATAGGTACTACAATTAGACAAGTCTACTCACTGTTATAATTTGCTAATTACTAGTAAACATTAACAACTGCGAAAAATATTTATTGTAGCAGCAATTAGAAATGTAACATCGTGCCCACAAGAATAATACTTTGAAGAAAATAATAAAATTCTATAATATATGACTTTTAAGAAAATAAAATACCTACAATTTTCTGTTTTAAATCAATCATCACAAGACAAAGATATAGAAAAACCCCCTTGCAGATTTTCCAGCCGCCCCACACGTTGATTTGAGTCAAGCAAAACGATTTCCGCCTATTTATAGGTAATATTTCCGAATTTATATTTTGAATTTCTCTACGTAAACAGCCAAATCAACATTGGAAAATGTATTCTTTGTATCCATATGTTTCATTAAAAAACGAAGCGGTAAGCAGTAAACAGTAAAATATTGCAAACTTGGAAATTTTAAATACTAAAAGAATGTGTGGTTTTATTCTCGATATAAAAATATTTTAAAATCTGGGATTACTTATATTCGCGTATGAAAAATCCCTATCAATATTTTTTCAATACAAAAGCTGGCCTTGCAAAGTAACATTGCGTGACCTGTATTTAAACGCCTTTCCATATGGAACTGAACACGCCACTAACTGTTTTTCTCGAATTTTTGGAAATGAACAATAGTTGGCGATTTTCATGATTTTTTTGTTTTGATAGAGAATTTTTTGTTATTTTCCACCAACAAATATTTATTATCAAAAGAAAATCACTTTAAATAATCTTTGTAGGAGTCAAACTATATTTCTAAAATTGTTGCTCAATATGCAATTGTAGAATTTTAAAATCGTGAAAATAATAATATTCCTGGTTATCCGGAAGTTTCTTGAAATATAAATGAGCCGGGAAAATTGGTTACGGCGGGTTTAAAAATAATTGAAAAAATTGTTTAATAAACAATAAATTTCCGGAAAAATGTTCGATAAAAATCACATAATTCCAGAAATTTCCGACGCACCGACCCCCGAAAAATCCGAAAAACCCCAAAAATAAACATAAAACTCACTCAACAAATGCGGAAGCACAGTAAAAATTAAAGCCCTCCGAAAAATTTCCCGAAGACCATCTTCAAAGGCGCACCAGGTCCTGGAGGAGACGACGATGGTCCATCACAGTCGCACTACTAGCGTCTAACCCGTCAGATAGTCTAGTAATACTCTAACATCACAATGGTCTTAACTCCCAAAACCCCTAACCTGCAGGACCACTTTTTATTGGGCTCGCAAATTCATAGGTACCTGTACGTACCTTGCAGGGGGCAGGGGGGTGGCTGCATGGTCATACCCCCCTTCAGAGCATCGGAGCTTGCAGTACAGTTACGCGAAAATCGAGATTTGCAACTTGACCACATCCCAAATTTCAAGTGGCCAACTTACCCCACGTCGTCCGGCGCCCGTCTCTCTCGCGTCGCGAGAGGCGGCCTTGCTTATTATCCTTCCACCTAAAACTGACACGAGGACTAGTTATTTGCCATATTTTTCGAATTCAGTCCTGCCCTTGTTTCGGGATGGGGTCGACGTGGTGACCACCCAATTTTTTCCGCGGCTTTTCCATGGCCGTGGTGCAAGGGCACTTTTGCGATTTTTTTCTCGCCATTGTTTGTTTACTCAGTAACCGCCGATTATTTGGTCGTGTCGCCGTCCTGCTCTAACGCAGGCCAAGGGGCTAAACCAGGAACGCGGCGATTTGCATGCGTGGCAATAATTCGAGCTGTTTTGTCTTCCTCTCGCCATTCATAAACCGAATGTGAAATAAGGACGAATAGTGCAAATCCTGCGTCCTGCTCGCATATGCGAAACGGCGCTTTTTGGTTCTTTTTGTCGTCACGACGGGTGGTTGTCCCTTAAACTACTGTATGGCTGCCCAGTCAGGAAATGGACGATGTGAAAGTTTTAAGTTTAGTTACGTGGTTATAATTTTGCTCATTTGCGAAATTGCCGTCGTAAATGGCCACCTTGAAACTTTCGTCGTAAATAACCGACGAACGAACAATGAAAACATCGCTTCGCTAATTTTTAAAACAAATTCGTTTTGAACGGAATATAGAAAATACAGCTGCTGCCATCAACAACTTATATTTAAATCTAACACTGTTAATATTATGCGGTCGTGATTTATCCATAAATAGATTCCTAGCTTCAGTGTACGTTGCCATTTTTCGTGGCCATTTACGACTGACTATATCTGAAAAATTAACTCTAAAAGCAATCATAACCAAGAACAGTTGAACTAACGTAGATATTAGGCACGACTCTATTTACACTTTTTATATGCATCAAAAACAAATAAAAACAGGTTTATTATCAGTTCTTTAAATGCAGTACATCTCGGATATAGTAAGTCCGTGATATAACGAATGCTGGCTTATAATGTACAAAAATTTGGCCCAATCATAACCTTATGTTCTTATGTGTATTTAGGTTTGTTTATAACGAACGCTCGGGTGTTACGAACGAATTTTCAGCGAAAAATTGACAATGCGTTGCATTATAAGGACCGATGTCACAAATGATTACCTTCTTGACCATGTGGAACAAATAACATATGAGTCAGTGATTCTCATCATTTTGTGTGAATATGAATTAGGTAGCTACTTCTAAATAGATTTCTGCATGCAGGGCAAATGCTGATATATAATAATACGAGTATAATAGAAGATAATTTAATTAACAATCGAATAACGGAATTCGACGCCACAGTGCTCGCAAAATAGTATTTACACTTACAGAAAACTTAAAAATTGTTAACTAAAACAGTGAAATATTTTTTTCTGATTTAAACTTCCGTGGTTTTTTAAATTTCGACTTTTACAGCGAACGGTCGCTTATAACGAACACTTAAATTTCCCTCGAGTTCCCTATATTCGAGCTCTACTGCACGATCAAACAAGGTTAATATAATAGAAAATATACACAAATTACATAATAATGAAAGGTTAATATTCATGCATTTGACATAAACTGACAGATACAACACGAAACAACAACGAAAACAATAACTTAGCAAAATAAGCACATACGTCGAGTCGATGATGTTCACATTTTTGTTAAAGTTTAAAGGAATTTCAAATTCAATGTCAAAATGAAGACTAAAACTAGTGCATTTTGTTAAGTAGTAAATAAGCATCCATTTATTTGTAAGATAACTTTAAAAACTGTTTTTGTCCAGCTATACAGGGTGTATATAAAAAGTAGGTCACGGCTTCGTGTGCGTGTAGTACGTGTAAAAATAAGACAAAAAGTCGATAGAAACGTGTCCTTAACCAAACGGTTACCGAGATACAGAGTGTTGAAATTTATTTTTTGGCTCGATATTGATGTTTTCTGGTCAGACAGGAGGAAAATTAGTGACATGTTCAGGGTAAAGTATTACACAAAACTAAGCACGTTTGACTATTGCTTGTAGTGCAATAGGCATTCCAAATCGGAAACCTTTTTATTTTTGATAACTTTGATTTTTGGAAATCAGTTTGCTTTTTGCAAGCGCACTAGATTTGTATATTCAAAATTACAGCAATACTGCTAATCAAGTGAACATTTTGCAACAGTAGTTTTTGATGACAAATTAAATGTAGATTTAAAAAATTTAATCGGAATTATCAAATCTGGAGCGGGCCGGCAAATCTTAAAAAAGGGCACGTTGTTCGGTTTCTACGCCACTGGAATGTGATATTAAAATAAGAATAGTAGTCAATGATGCACAGTCTTGAGTAATACTTGAACATCCTGTATTTCGTTAACCGCATAGTTAAATGACATTATGTTTATATAGACTTTTTGTCTTATTTTTACACGTACTACACGCACACAAAGCCGTAATCTACATTTTAAACACACCCTGTATAAGAAAATTTGCACCAAAATCTCTCAAGATGTTTCGTTGCTCCTAAATGCTTAATACTTATGACGTACCGTCATTCCTATTAATGTATTCCAAGTAGCCCCCCACTCGGAAGCAGCGATTCATCTTTTTTTTCATTTGAAAAAATAAATAGATTTATTTAGTCACCTCTATATTATTTTAATAGAACACTATATGAACGATTCTGATCCAAAATAAATTAACATTACTGTCGGCATAATCGTAACCGCGCACAGAACTTGACCCAGCAGGCCGTATTAAAAATTGTATTTCTTGCAGTATAAAATGACCTTACATTAATTTTTTTCTTTCAGTATAAAATGTCCTTACATTAAATTTTTTTAAAACTAAAATACTTGTGAAAATCCCACCGGGCTCTTGTTATGAACTTTTAGGAAAAATTAACTACTGCATTTAAGCAGATCGAAAAAAAAAACATACAACTTAACCATCTGTTGACATTTTGCCTAGATCAGGGGTGGCGAACCAATGGCACACGTGCCATTGATGACAGGCGGCAAAATAATTTGGGCACGGCCTTAATTAAGGAATTTAGGTACCTCATCGAAACAATTTATTTTTTCGTCTACATTTGAGGTCATAGTAACAAAGTTCATTGTGAACAAGACTACCGGTGCCGAAACGGCAACACACTGCGCGACAGAGATAGGTAGATTTCGCTCGAATTTCTGACCGAACGGATGGGAGTGAGCTACGGAGTGAGCTAACGCGGGCGACGCGTAGGGACGGCGAGAGGGGCGCTGTTAAGCCTAGTTTGTAGTTCGCATGTAGTATTTGAAATAACTAGTTGGAGTTTACTTTAAGCATTTATTTTTTAGGTTCTCCCCTGGATCGTTAGGCAGCCCTATTCACATTTATTTTTAAATATTGAATAAATTTTCCCCTGCGTAGTTAGGCAACCCTATTTTCATCTTGTGATAACATTTTTCAGCAAATTACAGCTATGTTGCTATCAATTTAGACCACTCTGCATTCCAATAGTTTTTCTGGTGGTCCTTTTCCAACTTTGGGAGATTTTGAACCTGAGTTGAATTGCGTGTGGTAGTATTTCTCGACATTTTCCATCCCAGCCTTCGCTTAATAAGTTGGTTGCCCCTCCGCTTCGTGCTTCACCAGCTTAATTATAGCTTGGTTCATTTGTGAGGGAGAATTTGGAAGCAACGAAAGCTCACTGAACGTTAGGATAATTGTTTATGGTTGCAATCCTTACGTTCACTACGCTCTTGCGGAATTTTGGGGCCCACTTTCGTTGTTTGCACGGCACTCCAGGCTGTTCGCCACCTCCAGGTTAGTCTTCTTCAGCTCCCGCCTTTTGGCTCGGTTGTGTACCTAGGAGTATGTATTTTTAGCCTATTTCTACCTGACATTATTTGATGGCACATCATGGCCTCATTAACCATTTCTTTAGAAAAAATGGCACGTAGATCATTAAAGGTTCGCCACCCCTGGCCTAGATGAAGAATCTGATTATAATGCACACGGTCACAAGTTCTATTCCATCTGTTCCATCTAGTATTACATTAGTTTTCAAAAAAAGGCAACTACTGCTACACTTACCAAGTAAGAAAAAATATATAACTTCTATTTTTGCTGAAAGTTCACTCTGACTAAGGTTCAAACATGTAACTTTGGACACAACAGCTTCGAAGACTCTTATTTCAGTTATTTTCAAAATTCTATTAATACCACAGTGTTAAGAAAAATCGACCATTACACTTACGAAGAAAGAAAAAGAAATATTAATACTAAATATTTACGGAAAAGTTGCCGGGACGAAGGACTGAACTCGGTACGTGAAATTTTAAAAAATATTTAAAAAAATTGACAAATTTAATTTTAGCTAAAGTTCAAGAAAAATATGTGTTTTCTGGCATTGAGATTGTTCAGTAAGCTGTAGCTAACATACTCTAAAGAAAATCTCATTGATATCTTTCTTAATAAAAATAGCACTTTGGATTTAGGCAATTTCGAAAAACGCCATTTTCTAAATAAGTAAAAATCACTCGGTATATATGATAAGGGTTAAATAGGTTTTTAGACAAGCACAAATTGTCGTAAAGTTTTTTTGAAATATCAAATATAAAAGACTTTCCCATATGATGCCGACATTTTGGCGGTCACTATATATTTAACAACGAAAATAGATTTTCGTTTTCTTCATATAATTATGTTTTCTTTTTAATTTATTTGTATCGCAGTAATCCAATTATTACAAACAAACCACACTAAAAATGAGTTTTAAAGGTAGGTATGTAAAATTTCGAAAAATTCAGCAATTCAATAAAGTGCATAGCCGTGTAGATTTCCAGGATAATTGTTGTTTAATTTCTTATTTTTTTTATAAAGCATTGGCTACTGTGTGTTTAGAAGACTTTTTGTATTTATTTTTGGTTGCATTAGACCACTACAGTAAAAAAGGCGAAGGCATTAATTTAAATCTATTCAGTAAGAAAGAGGATATTTATAGTAAGATGTACACGTGAATGAAACACACTGTATAGATATATATCAGTGTGTTTAAACTTACTGAATTTCATTTTATAAAACGTTCTGAATATTCTATGAGCAACCCCCTCAGTTTGTCTGAGCCCTGTATGAGTCTCTAGACCAGTGGTTCTCAACCAGCGAGCGTGAAAAAATGTCGAGGGACGCGTTGAGCGGTTTGAGTATAGTGTGAAGTAAAATTTCTAGATTTTTTCTTTTTATTAATTTTTTTCTTTTTATTAAAATTTATTATTAATGAAAATTTGGGTAATAAATGACAGTTAAAAATGCAGTTTTGTTTTATTTTAAGTCATCTCTACTAACAGCAAACGTTCAGCATACTGTACAGTGCGATGGTCTCGACCAAAAATCAACTGTGCAAAGGCTCCTCTTATTTCTGCAGATTTATTAAAAAGGAGCAGTGCCACCCTTCGTACTGATTTTTGTTTTTTCTTCCCTCGTCTAAGGATGAAGATGAAAGGAATATTGTAATCGCGAAAAAATCACTTTCCGAGATGTTTCAGGGTAACTAGATGACGAAAAACAGGTTGTTTCAATTCCGTCCGTTTGTTTATCTGCTGGCGGTATAACTCAAAAACTATTTGTTGGATTAAGACGATATTTTGCGGATTATATGTCTATCTGGCATGAAACCCAGAAAATTTCGGAGAAATATATACAAGGTGGGCAACTTAAAGCAATAAAATTTTGTTTATTTTTGCTTTAACTAAGAAGTAGATAAAAGTAATAATATACCTTTTATTATTTTATTTCACTTGTACTAACGCATATAGTCTTGCCAAAATTCAAAAAGTGATGCCAACTGAAACAGGTTCAGAACTACTGCTATAGACAGTATAAAAATAAAATGTACAAATTCGCACATACTTTTTTTGCAATAGTGTTATATTTTCATAAAGCACGAACGTTATATACTATAGCATGCAAATGACTCCAAATTATTAATGTTTGCCGAACTGCACACGCCTGGCCTGCTTTAGTATTAAAGCGCAACTATTTAGAGATGCCATAACATTCAAATACACATAGGTTAGGGTTAAGATAATATTTGTTGTCGAAAATTGAAGACGGTTCAAATTAATTTTCAGTTCTACAAGCGATACCTGCTGCTCTTTAGTGGTTTGCACAGTACAAAATGTCTGTATCACTTATTAACTATTATCGAAAATGTTTAAAAAAAACTGAAAACCACAGCAAGTGCTTAAAATACATTAAAAATAAATATAAACTGCAATTGCACTACATAATGCCCATTGTCTCGAAAACTGGTGAAATGATGAAAATCAACTGCACACAAGTTATTTTTCATAAATTGCAGTCACGTCCATTACCCAAATACAGTTCAACTTTGCGAAACTCTGTTTCCCTTAACTCTGCACTTTTCTTCACAATACAGTGTAAAGTATATAACAGACATTTAATTTTGTGAAACTTCTCCTGATGATTTACTTTTTTCGTAACGTTTTTGTCTATAGAAAAATTGGTTTGTATCTGATTTTTCTGTCGTTCCGGACAATTAACTGGATGACGTGATTATATGGAAGGATGATGATACAATATAAACATTTCATTGTGGATATACAAGTACCAAGACGACGGTTTTTAATAAAATTGTTCCAGCTGCTACAAATAATATAGTTTAAAAAAGACAAATCGCATAGAACTATTACATTTCGCTGTCTCATATTAACATGTGTTGCAAAATACAGTATGTATACGTAATGCATTTAGAGAACACATACGTCCTAATCCGCAGTATACAGGTTTGGGCCAATAATAATTTTTAACCGATTCTCGGGAAGAAGACGAGGTTACGCCACTGGTATCGTAGTATTTTAGTGTTTTCTACTACTATTTTATTTCAATTTCAATTATTTCTATTGTGCCTGTATTTCGGAACTGCCATTTCCAAAAGCATTTATCAAAAATATTTTGAACATACAAGTAAAATTAGTGAATAGTCAAAACGGCGAAGTACATTTTGCAATATCGAAATGTTATTCTAAAACATCAGCAGTATCACCTTCAAACCAATATAACAACCGGTTGTTTCCGTTTATGGTAGAACTAGTATATTTTTAAGCTTTTTGTTTACGAATAAAAGAACTGGTACTGATTTCAATAAAGAATTTTTACGTTTGTAACAAAACATACGTAGAAAGGCATGAATCCATAGATGCACCATTACAGAATTTAATATACAATATTCTACAATAATTTTTTATAAGCGATACATCATTGAAAATTAATTAAAATGCAACGTCTAAAATTACCACTCGGTGATCTTGCAGTCTCGTGTCTGACCTACAAACCTCAGGATCGCGTTTTAAAATAATTTAAAATACGGAAAATCTGGTTTATATCGGACTTCATAATTTCAAACTTAGAATTATCTTCAGCGAGAAACAAATTTGCATTTAATGAGCTTAGAATAGTAAAAGCTGCAGGTACAATATTATCTGCGTGTGCTTTTTGCGAAAATATGTGACTACTAGCGTGGTGGCTCGTATAATTTCGCCAAGACAGTACAGGAAGTTTTAGAAGTAGCAACTACGGATCTCTATTTGTATTATACACAGTGGGCAAAAAAAAAAACGGTACAGATTTTAGAGCCTCGTATATTCGTAAGTCACTAATGTTTTCAAATGACTATTATATCAGCGAAAAGCTCAATGTTTATAGATAGAAGTGAAGCACTTTTACTAAATCAAGTTATACAAAAGAGTCTGTTTATTGGATAAGTTTATTATTCAAACTTAAGGCAATTCAATACTAATAACAAAAATTATCTAAATAGTTATTATATATGGTATTTAAAAATATGGTTCCATAATACCACTATATTTACCAACAATCATTGTAATCCTCTTCGCCACTGCCAAATCGCAAAAGCGATTTGTGCCTTTATTTAAGTGTACCATTTTCTTCAGGACTTCTATTAAAGCAACAATTAAAACTAAAAAGACAGATACAAACTGACATTGACCAAACAAATAAAACAAAAGTCATTGCCTACTAATTTTGTTGCAGATTTAATTCTAAGTTAAAGCCGACTTTATTAAAAACTCCAGTTTTTGCATGACCTTTAATAAAGTAAAATAAAATCGAATTGAAACGTAGTATTATTGCAAATGAGATATATTTTTATTCTCCAAAGTGTAAGCATTTCGCTTTTTGAAGAAATATTCGAATTCACTAATTGATATTTGAAATAGGTACGAGTATTTAAATTTTGTACCGATTTTTTTGGCCCACTGTGTATTTATGATTGCAAGGCAGATGCATGATTATCTTGTGGAACTATTTTTGCTTTTCAAAGTGTATATACAAAATTTGATTGTCAACCATGTCCCGAATTAGATACAAAAATCTATAACGGGGTTTACACGGAACTTCTATCGCGCGAATTACATCAGTTTGCAAATAAACAAAAATATTCCGATGGGATTCGAATTCCGCGCTCCCAGGCGAATGAGATTAATATTTCGAGCCCCGCTTGAACAACTGCGCCACGACCGTGCTCGAACTGTACGAGTTTCTGCTGCTGCTGCTCCCATTTCTGATGTTTACCCTGTATCTGTTAGGTCTCATTTTCGTCAAGGGTAAAGCCTGAGCTACAGCATATTATTACTGATCTATTTCTCAGTTAAAGCAAAAATCAACAAAATTTACTTAAAGATGCTCACTCTGTATCTTCGAAATTGCATGAAAAATATCGTATTCCTCCAAAAAATTTTTTTGAGGCACGGAATTGAAAATAAAACCTGTTTTCGTCATCATGAAACGTGAAGATCCGAAGAAAGCTCGTTTTGAGGCACGGAATTGAAAATAAAACCTGTTTTCGTCATCATGAAACGTGAAGATCCGAAGAAAGCTCGAAGTGATTTTTTTGTGATTACAATATGTACTTCCTTCGTCTTCTAGACGAGGGAAATAAAACTCCTTAAAAGTGAGGTTCGTTTAAATTTATAAAGTTGACGGATGTTGCATGGCGAATGTGTGACAAGAAAATAACTTACTGTTGATTATTAAAAAAAAAACAACCTAGTGCTAAATATATTCATTAATCAACGTTTTTTGTTTATACCAGCAAATAGATTGAACAACTGCGCCACGACCGTGCTCGAACTGTACGAGTTTCTGCTGCTGCTGCTCCCATTTTTGATGTTTACCCTGTATCTGTTAGGTCTCATTTTCGTCAAGGGTAAAGCCTGAGCTACAGCATATTATTACTGATCTATTTCTCAGTTAAAGCAAAAATCAACAAAATTTACTTCAAAATGCTCACTCTGTATCTTCGAAATTGCATGAAAAATATCGTATTCCTCCAACAAATTGTTTTTGAGGCACGGAATTGAAAATAAAACCTGTTTTCGTCATCATGAAACGTGAAGATCCGAAGAAAGCTCGAAGTGATTTTTTTTTATTACAATATGTACTTCCTTCGTCTTCTAGACGAGGGAAATAAAACTCCTTAAAAGTGAGGTTCGTTTAAATTTATAAAGTTGACGGATGTTGCATGGCGAATGTGTGAAAAGAAAATAACTTACTGTTGATTATTAAAAAAAAAAAACCTAGTGCTAAATATATTCGTTAATCAACGTTTTTTGTTTATGCCAGCAAATAGATTTTTTATTGCGACTAACCAATAGTTTACACGTTAACAAAATCAAGCAGTATGATCAAAAATTAATCTCATCTAGTATGGCTATGAAGGAACAAATTGCTGCCTTTAAAACTGGCCCCAATATATTTTATTTTTAGGTTCGATTTAAGATGAAGTGTCGATTCGACCGGCGCAAGCTTATTTGCTGGACAATTATATTACTTTCACATGCAAATTCATTTATTTCAATATAATATTGTAATAAGATAGATAAAAAGAATATTTAATAATAAAATTTGACAGTTTGAATTAAATGTAAGTATGTAAGCCAATTTTAAAGGCGTTGGTTTGCACTTCCACCAGTGTTGCCAACTTAGGAGAGTTTCTACTAAATCTGGTACAATGAAACACGTATTTAGTGGACTAATTTTCAATCTGGTAGATTGTAGAAAATCTGGTAGATTACACAAATTTTTTAGTGAATTCCTGGTATTTTTCTTCAATTTTATAAATTAGTAGTCAAAAGCAATGTCAACACTATTGAAGCATGGCCAGCTTTATTCGTAACCACTGACGTGCAATGGAAACTGATAAAGCTGGCTATGATTCAAGTAAGTATATAGCATTTTGCGGGAAAAAAATCTGGTTCAAATACATAATGAGGTATATTTTTAATTTATCTGCTCGTAATTAGGGGAAAACATGTAAAAATAGCTTATAAAGGGTTCTCACGAATCTTGCGTCACTTGCGCTTTCCATTTTGTTGATGAGACTTTAACGAATAAGAAATTCAATATTTGTGTTAAAAAGTGAATTAAAGCAGCATAACTGGGAATCTACATCTTTAACAGCAACTGTTTGTGTTGTAATGTTTGCTTCCTAATTTTAATAAAAATAGAAAATAAGTATATATGTTTTTTCTTTTGTTTATCTGTGCTGTTGTGAATAAACTATTATTCTAACAAAAAAAATAATTAGTGGAATTCTGGTAGATTTTAATTTACCTTCTGGTGGAAACCGATTCTCGACTGTTGGCAACACTGACTTCCACAGCCATACTAGATGAGATTTGTTTTTGATCATACTATATTATGTTTTAAAGTGGACCAAATACTGGTACATTCTTGATTGTCGTGATGGAATGAAAGTATAGAGTTTACTAAGCGAGAATTTAATAACAGCCATGTTATCACAAACAAATATTCATCGAGTTGTCCTTCGACGTGACTAGTGCGTCATGGAACGCTGTGGGAATGTTATCGTTTTCCTGGCACCTCTAATAAAGATACATTTCTTCTTGGAACGATTTTTATCTGATATTTTTGGTGGGTCGCTTTTGTCGATTGTTTAGTCTGCCAGTTGAACTGAAAGACATATTTGGTTGATAACTTGGCGGTAGACAAAGAGGTTTCTTTCTACCATTTCCGCCGGTTAATCATTGATAATATTATTTGGCCATGCCCAATCGCCTACGAGAAAATTTGTCAAAATCCGTAATGATGTAATGGAGGAAGTGACAATTGCTAACTGCTACAGATCACAAGTTCAGTAAGGTTTTTTGCTGGAATATGTGTTTCCATGCTGCTGGTTTCTTTTGAACATACAAGGGAAGATGGTAGGGTAATCGCAATTGTTTTGCAAAGCACGCATACGTATCGAAAGGGAGAGATGCAACAAATTTAAAATCTTTAGAACTGTATCTTCAGAAGTGATAATTCACAACGGGATATACCTTTTCAGTGTATTAATTTGAGTTTTCCGGGAGATCAGTATATATTGTTAGAACTAGGAAAAATGCTACAAACGTAGAAGTGAAGATAAAGATAGACGCTTTTAAATCGATTAATTGTGGGCGAATTGTATGGCAATAAATTAATAGATTCCAAATGTTAGTATAACAATTAAAAAATAATCACTATTAGTATTACTGTGAATGGAGTTTTGGTTGTGATTTTTATATTCAGTATTCTTACTACTATGTATTTGACGTATTGGAAGCTTATACATTAGTGTATTATGTGGTAACCATGACAACGAGAAGATTTTGTAATACTTAACAGCAAGGTTTTTTATCCAGTTATTTAAGTCTGTTGCTGTTGCATCGTATTAAATAACTTTAAAGCAAACTGTGAATTAATTATTAACTTGTGAAGAGTTTGCAATTCAAGTATTCCATGTGTTACTCTTTTTGCTTTTAAAGCGGTTAATATTTTTAGATAACAGAAAATGTACACAAGACATACATACCAAGTCCTTGATAAGGGCATATTGTGAAAACTGCAACCATTGCTAGCTGTGTAAAAGAAATCTTACGGAAACACTTCAGTGGAAGCGAAATACTTTGTTTCGTGTTTGTAACAGAGCTCGCAATCCCTTACTCAAAAATATAGATTTTTAATGTTATAGTTTAACCACACGCGAGAGAACAACCTACGCCGTGATAGAAAATACCAGAATTAACAGGTCCTGGTCCTATAATAACCACGAAGAAGAAGACCAAATTACAAAACTATATAAAATCGTTACATGTTACATCTATATACCAATATTGCTTCTGAGTGTTCGAAATATTATCATAATCCAGGTGGTAATTTTATTTTCTTACTACATCGCAATAAGCAATAAGAATTGAAGGAAAGTTATTGAAGCACAGTTATTTTAGATGCTACAGTTTTAGACACTTGGCTTAGCCAACATTGACAAGAAATTGATATAATTATCACTGAACCTCATCTTACGTCTTGTTTGCACTCTTTTATCAAGATAAGAGGATATAAATGGCGTAGTCGTTTACGGTTTGTGTATTGTAAGGAAATGTAATGCTGAAAATTGAATATCCTGTGCAGTTTATCAAATATGCCTTGTCATTGATATTGGATAAAAGGGACTAAAGTGCCAAAATGTTCAAGCTATATCGGTTTCAATATTCAAAATATTTGCCACAGCGCTGAACGTGGTATATTTTTTAATACATCACAGCAATTATGTATGCAATGTGTCAATCCAATCTGGAAGTGATTGAGAACAGAGCAATTCGGTAACTACAACCAAATATAGATATAGTGTAGAAAAGAACTTTGAAGAACAAAAACAGGACCAGCAGGATAATCAGAATAAACAAGAAAGCATATACAAGGTAAGAAATGCGAATAAGAGATTTGAAGAAGAATGTAACCGGCGATTAGCAACAGTAATGAAGGTTAAAAATACCAAAAGACGCATTGTAAGAAACCATAGAAAATTCTAAAAACAAAAGAAAATTGGTAAACGCAATGCAGAGAGAAACGGAGGTTGTGTGAACGTAAAATAATAGGAGAAGTGGACGACAATAAGCAGGGATCAACGCTGTAAAATTTTAGAAAGTGGTAACTAGTAAAGCCACAGAAACGAGATTTTCAGTCAAGAACACGGATATGCAAAAAAGAAGGACAATTAAGTAAAAGCAAGTCAAAATTAATCAGAAGCAGGTAAATCCAGATAATACATACATCAATATAAGATGACGGGAGAATGGTACAAAGATCGAGGAGAAAAAGACGAAATCACTGTCACTGTCCATCAACGAAATAAGACGTCGGCAACGTATTTTAAAAGCACAAAAAATCACACAGGACCAGGAGGCGACCACATATCAGCAAACATGATCAGGTATGGAGGGTGTTTCATAACAAAAATATACGAAGTAGTGCCCAGTGAATGAAGCACGGCCCAATTCATAAAGCGAAGATATGAAAATAGGTATGTGGTAGTTATGGAGGTATAGCGTTACTTAACTAGAGTTAAAAGTATGGATGGAAAAGATAGTTGAGGATTACCAATACAGTTTTTGAAAGGGCAGAGGAACAACAGACAAAATATTCACTATTGGACAAATTCTGGAAAAAATTAGGGAGTACAACATAGAACTTCATCTGTTTGTAAACTTCCGTCAAACGTATGATACCGTAAGCGTGAAGGAAACGTATATCGGGCTAGACGCCAGAGGAAGTAGGAGCCCCAAGAAAACTGATAAGATTGATAAAAATGTGTCTAGCAGAAACCAATGCCAAGGTCAGAATACAAGGACAACTGTCTGATGATTTTGAAATTGGCTCTGAGTTAAGGCAGAGAGATGCTATGTCACCCACACGATTCACTTGCGTTGTGGAAAGAGTTCTAGGTAATATACAATAATAGCATATGCAAATTCTGATGTTATAGACATAATAAGGAGAATAACGAGGGCTTTGAAGGAAATAGGGGCTTGCCTGGAAGAAACGGCAGCTGTAGAAAGACTGAAAATAAATACCCTAAAAATAAAACATATGATAACTGAAAAAGAAAGAGGTAAATATGAAAATGTCACAAGATTTCATGATAAACCAAAATAGGTTTAAATACTGGGGCCCAATAATTAACGAGGAGAATAAAATGGGAGAAGATGCGAAGGCGCTATTGTAGCTGGTAAGAAATGATATTTTGGGCTAAGATATATCCTAAAACAAAAGTATTGCCAATGAAGCTGAGGTAAAAACATACATAAGACGAATATCAAACCAATTGTGACATAAGTAGCGGAATCCTGGTGTTGCTCAAAAAAGAAATGAAAAGGTGGGGAAGGAAAATCCTCACAAAAATGTATGGACCAGTAGGGTCCAGGAGGATAGGGTTTGACGAATATTAACAAATTTGGAAGTGAAAAAGTCGACGAAACTGATTTGGGCAAGTGCGCAGAGCAATTTAGTGGACATTAGAAGGAAACCCAGAAGCTGTAAAAAATAGGGAGAAAACCTGAACACGTTGGGGGTGGCAAGATGGAAGGAGTGGAAAAGGATTGCAAGCGAAGTAAAAAACTGAGAGGAGTAAGAAAGTGTACAGTTAACAAGACGACACGTCCACAACGGTATAGCTGATATCGAACCAGGAAGATAAGTGGTTTGTTTCCTCCAGGGTATTTGCCAAGAGGGTGGAGCGCGAGTGACTATCGCGTCTCGAAAAAAGAAGTTTAGAAACCTAGTTTGGGAGGTCCAAGGCTTAACGGCCTGTTGCACCAAGAAGTGAGTAAGTAAAGTAGGGTGAGACAAGAACTGAACTAAAGAGCATTTTTGCTTGTGGAAACGTAAGACTGCAACAAGACGACCAAAGCCACAATTTACAACATAAACGAAATGATAAACCAATACAGTGGGAAAAAATCTGTAGAAGGCTTTACCCAGAACTTCCCACGTCGACATTGTGACACTAAATAATTTTAAAAATCAAATTAAGTTAGGAGTAAAAATATCTAATAAATTCAATAAATTTTCAAATAAAAAAATTTACCCGCTGGGATTTGAACATGCCGTATCTGCATAGCGGTCGTAACCGCACCTGCGTAGAAATTGTAACTGCATCCACAAGTAAACCTGCGCCATCGTGGCTATTTGAAATCCTTCCAAATAGTTTTTGAGTTATACCACCAACAAACAGACAGACAGACAGACAGACAGACAGACAGACATACATACGGAAGTGAGAAAACCTGTTTTTCGTCATCTAGGGACCCTGAAACGTGAAGATTTGAAGAAATCTTAGAAGGTGATTTTTTCCTGATTACAATACTTCCTTCGTCTTTCAGACGAGGGAAGTAAAAATAGCCGAATTTACATAAAAATGGAAAAATGTTTTTAAATAAACTAATCTACACGACTCATCACTGAGAGGGAGAGAATATTGGAATATTCATACATTTTGTACATCCACAAACTGTGTAGAAAACGCAGTTTTTAAGTTGCTAATGTGTACATGATTCCATAAATATGGATGTTGGAAACGCTCATTTTATTTATACTGATAAATCCATTCATATCTGGATGCTACGAATTATTGTAATATCAGGCAAATATTGAATCAATAACAACAAATTTTGAAGTGGTGTAGACATTAGTCTTGTTTTTCTTATTAGTCTACTTTTTATTAAGTCTGAAGGACGCAGAGTGGAAAGCAGATTTCCAAGTATCCGGTATTCACACATAAATGTAATTATCTAACTTTTTATTAAATGTTATTAATATGATAAATTAATATCAGTTAAATGCATACTTTGTTGCTAATCTTTCACAAACGGTTGAGGTTAGTTGCAACTGAATCAATTTCAGTGTAACTAGGCCGTTGGCAAATCTGTATTTGCACAGCGTCATATCAATGTTTGCATGTCCGTTATCTTTTATATAAAAAACTCGGTACTAATAGTCCTAGTGTCATCTTAGAAATAGGATTTGAATGTACTTTTAGAACTTTATTCGTTTGCATTTTTGATAAGAGTCGCATTAGCGACATGTCTTATCAGGGCAATTTATTTTAAGTTTGGGACTGATACTGTCTGCTAACAAAACAGAAAAATTAAACACGAATTTAATTTATTACAGTGCATACTTCGGTCTCCAACTTTTTAATTAGTTTTGCTGTTTTCGCAACGCAAAGGTTTTTCAATGGGCTGACTATAGCTTGAATGCGTTGGTATAAAGAACACATTTCTGGTCTTTATATTTTAATAGTAAGTCCTACTCAATTTTACGGTCAAAACGAGTATTTCAGGGAAAGTACGTGCGGTTTTTATTTTGTATTTTTAATTACTGTAGATATATTTATACAATAAATTAGTTTGAAAATTTTGGCAATATGCTAGACTATTTGAAAGAGGAAGTGGAAATAAACCATAACAACTGTCATAGAAATATTATAAATGAGTCTACACCAGTACCATAAGGTCTTGTTGCCTAATGGTGGTTTATAATATTGTCACGGTGATGTATGTTATATGTCACTCTAAATACTAGAAAACGAAGTAGTAGCACTAATAATAACAACTTCCACTAACAAGTTTGATTCGGATAGGAATACATACTGCCAGCAACTGTCTTCTTAATATTGCTCCTTCTTCTCCTGAATGTAAAACAACACGAAGGGGATACCTATTCTCGTTTGTCTTTGGCCTTTACTTTTCATCCTCTCATATTTAAAGGGTTTAGGTATTTTACTACTTCCTTTTTCCATTGAATTCTGGGCCTTCCTTGACGTTGTCTTCGTACCACCTCTGAGGTCTATACTTAGTGCGGTATTCTTGGTCATCCTAACTGGACACTCTAATCACCTAAACTGTTAGGCTTAGTTATCTCCTTATTTCCTGCTTCAATCTTCATTCCCACCCTGCTTCTATTCCTGTTGGACAACTGATGCTCATTCTCATCTGTCTTTGGCCTTTGCTCTTCATCCTCTTATATTTAGATTTTTAGATGGTTTAAATCTTTATTATTTATTTTTTCCATTGTATTCTGGGTAGTGATGCAACCGAAAAAAAAACCGTTCGTTTTTTTTAAAAAAAACCTGTTTTTTTTGTAAAAAAAACCAAGCGGTCTGGTTTTTTTTTAAAATACGTTTTTTTTTTCAGAATTAAAGTGTAGTGAATAACAACAAGTAATTTGTTTGGAAAAACAAAAAACAGATATTTTTAAATAAAAATACAGATATTTTTAAATAAAAATAATACATTTCGTGGGTAAAGTGAATTATAGAATTTATAATAACAAAAAAAAGCAAATATTTCTAAAGAAAAATAGAAAAATAGCCAAAGTGGATATACAGGGTGTTTGGGAAGTCGACGGAAAAATTTCTAGGGGAATCCTTGGCCCAAAATATGATGATTTAACTCAACTTACCTATATACAAAGTTGCTTAGTTTACCCGCTAGAGGGCTTTAAAGAAGATTAGCTTTTTTTAATTTTTTCAAATAAGTCGAAAAATCTTTGATGGATTTTATTCATTTTTTGGCCATGCGTTTTTACCAGTAAACTTAAGCTTTTTTTGGAATAAACCCTAATTTCGAAAATTACAGGGTGTTTAAAAACTTTATCACAATTGATTATCCATCCATATTTTTTTAACCCCCTCTATAATCACTACCAATGTTTTTTTGTGGATAGCTACTTTGATTTATAAGCTATTTCCTCTCTTAAAAAATTTATGTTGGATAAACGGTTTAGCCACAAAAAATATTTTCTAAATCCCTACAAGCCTGAATCAGTAATTTTAACTTAACACTAGGCTTGTAGGGATTTAGAAAATATTTTTTGTGACTAAACCGTTTACCCAACTAAAATTTTTTAAGAGAGTGAATAGCTTCTAAATTAAAGCAACTATTCAGGAGAAAAATTGGTAGTGATTATACAGGGGGTTAAAACAAAAGCTAGTCACTTTAAATAATTGGGGACCTGAGTTCGAAGGAATAATGGGTAATAATGCGGTTGTCTAATGCGTGATGCTCACCACATCACCACGTGTCATGAATTTGACACGCGACAGCCAGGTGTGAGAGCGAGGATATGGAAGCTCTGACCTTCCGCCTTGCAGACCAAGCTCCTTCATGGGGTGTTAGTGCCTCACATTATTATTATTAATAATCTTTAGCCCTCTAGCGGCTAAACTAAACAACTTTGTATATAGGTAAGCTGAGTTAAATCATCATATCTTGGGCCAAGGATTCACCCCTAGAAATTTTTCCGTCGACTTCCCTAACACCCTGTAGAAATTATAATAATGCAGAAATTACTCGCTAACAGACATGGCTGACTCCTCAACTAACTCGGAGTCAGTATCCATGCAATTTACGCCGCCCATGTCACTGTTTGATGACTCTGATCAATCGTTAGGTAACGTAACTTGATTCGTCGATCAGGTCGAAAGTTTCAGAGCTGGGTCCAGCTTAAAGCAACTTCCAATAGTAGGGGTGGGGCGGGGGTGCTCTCATAGACGCATGCATACGCTTTTCTGTTCTGTGAGTAATACGTAATACGAGTAGGCAGTAGGTATAAAATGTTACTGTTATTTATTAAACATTTGTCTAGTCTGTGCTGTAGTTTTCTTGAACTTTAAAGTGCATGTAAAACCAAAATAAGTTTAAACTTCGTCGTTTGCTTACATGCCGCCAACCATACCTACCAAAACGTGCCGCCAATTACAAAAATGAATAAAAAACAAAAAAAAACAAAAAAAAACGTTTTTTTCTGTTTTTTTTCTAGGTTTTTTATTCGATTTAAAAAAAACGCGTTTTTTTACATCACTAATTCTGGGCCTTTCTTGGCACTGTATTCCTACCACCGAGGTCTCTATTTGTGCGATATTCTTTCGTTGATCATCGTAAGTGGAAGCCCTAACCATTTAAGGCGTTGGGCTTTAATCACTCCTACTACGATTTCGGCTCAGCATATAAACATGTTCATTAAAAAAGTTCATAAGGGGCGGCTATGGAAATTCAAACGTATGAATAATACGTTGGTGACAATGTAAGTCTATGTCAAATTTGAGGTTAGCAGGTTAGGTTTTGCGTCAGTCTGTGTCAACACTTATGGACTTTTTTAGCAAACATGTGGTAGCTCCCTTGTTTTCTGGTTCGATCTTCTCTCCCACCATGCCTTTTGTTCCTGCTACATAAGATGCCCATTCTCACCTGTATTTGGTATTTGCTCTCCATCACCCTATATTTAAGTGGTTTAGGTATTTTTTAAATTTATTTTTCCCATGGTATTTTGGTTCTTCTTTGAGGTTGCTTCATCGTTGGGCATCCTAACTAGAAGCCCTAACCATCTAGGGTGCTGGGCTTTAGTGACTCCTATTACGATGCCGCATCAGCACATGATTCTCTTATTTCCTGGTTCTAGTCTTTTTATATTTTCCTTTGCCTTCATATGTTGTGCGGTATTCTATCGCTGACCATCCTAACTAAATGTCATAACCATTTAAGGCGTTGGGCTTTAATGACTCCTACTATTTCCTGGTCTGCATAGTTTTCTTATTTTCTGCAAATGTTTTCCCACACGCTTTCAACATGAATAGTTCTTCTTCTTTTTAATGTCTATACCTCACAAGCACATGTCACTGTTGGCCGTATTATAGTTTTGTATCTTTCCCGAAATTATAACACTTAACGCAAATACACTCTTTATCCCTGGTACTATTCTTGCTTTAATTTATTATGAATTTGTGGTCACTACTGTTAGTAACTAATTAAGCGAATGTATTTACCTTCTCAAAATGTTATTCTTCATTTAGATCTACCTTGAATTTTAGCTGTTGTTGTAGTCATACTGTTCAGTACTGTACTAGTTTCATAACGGTGTTCTTTAATTCTTGTTTTGATTTTACTACAATTATTCAATCATCCACAAAAGTCTATTTATACTACATTTCCTTATCATTTATTCTAATATGGCCTAGGTTAAATAGTAATAGCGATTACGTAAGTCTTAATTAGCTTGATAATTCTCCACTGAGTAATGCAATTTTAATTAGCCGTATTAGTTTATTAGGTATAGGAGATTCATCCAACATAGAGCTGATTACTTTTAATAGTCATATACTTGTTTGTAATCAATAAATAAATTATACGTCTCAAATGTGTCTTGTCTGTATTTCATTGAGTAGGAATATACGACCTCTTGCGAAATCCACCTTGATATTCATCTAGCTCTTTTTTCATCAATTATATTAATTTATTTTTGATGTATGTTATTAATGTGAGTTTTCGCGACAAAATAAGACAAGAAGAAATTAGAAATAAAGCAAACGTGACAGATATATCTGAGAGAATACTAAAAATGAAATGGCAATGGGACATATAGCTCGTCAAGAGCCAAACCGCTGGGATACAAAAATCGTTTCATGGAGACCAATAGTATCTATGAACGGAAAGATCGCAAAAACGATGGATTCATGACATAAACAAACGGCGGGAAAATGATTTCAAGTAGCGCAGAAAGTAGAAGAAGCTGGAAGAGACCTATATTCACCAGTGGATGGTCGAAGGTTGAAAAGAGAGAGTTGCTAGTATCTTATCTGACGTTTAGCAGTACTATCCCTCTACAGCTTTCACAATGTTCTTGTTCGCCCTTCTTAAACGCAGGGCAGATTATGGCTTCAATGTATTGGGAATATCTTCTTTCTTCGATATCCCTTGTATTAACTATAGAGGCTTGAATGATTTGATGCAGAATGCGTAAGAGAGACCACAGAAAATAAAGAGCAAGGAATAAGATTAAGAGGAAACAGACACCGATATGGAGAGCAAAGAAAAAAGTACAAACCAGTAGAAAAAGTGCAAAACAGTAGAAAAAATAAGTGATAAAATTGAAGTTTAGAGACAACCAAAAACTACAATATGTAAAGACAAACACGGAAACTTAATAAGAGATAAAAATCAAATAACAGAAGGAAGGGTACGAAGGATAATACTATTTCGAAGATTTACTTGGTAACAAAGTTAATAACGAAACACTGTAGGAGATATCACAAAGACAACATGATAACAGTAATCGTGAAGAATTGTTAACACAGGAAGAACAAAAATAATACGATTACTGAAGAGCAATAGAATATAGAAGTGAAGGTGTAAATGAAATACAAGCAGAGTTGGTGAAGTGCGGATGCGAAGCGCTACAAAATATGATACGAAGAAGATTCTTCTGAGAATATGTGGTGTTAAAAGTAGGTTCTGCATAAATTTTCACCTATATAACTATGATTATATATATGTTTACATTATCGTTATCGCTTAGGTGTGCAGATTCAAGGTAGTAGTAGACAGAACTATTGTTATTATATTATTATTATGTATATAATGAAAAGCAAATGGATGGTTAGCGTTGGTTAGAATACTTATCGTAACTAGACAAAACTATTCTGCTCGACACAATTTAGGGAAGAACATCCAAAATTTCCTTCATATTTTGGATAAAAAGTAGCAATTGTTATTAAGTAATTTGCTTTTGAAGTCCAAATCTCTGAAAGGTAACCAACAATAGCAAAACGCTATATACAGCAAGTTTATATTGAAACGGTCCAGTCTGGGTGAAACATAGCTCAGCTCTGTTGCATTAGAGGCCAAAAGTCTATATTTGACATTAGTTGCTTTTATTAAAATCCTGGATTCTTAGATATTTATGCAATGAAACGTCAATAAATCGCATTTCTAAATTACTTATTTTATGTATTATTTTACCAATCTAATATTGTCCGAACTATTCATCAGATTTCGCTAAAAATGCCAAGGCGTAAAGATGTGTTGTGCTTCTAAAGATAATAAAATGTGGTTATCTATTGCCATTTATTTATAATGAAGTAAATCCTCCCCACTTATCTACCCCCTCCCCCTTTTCTCCAGCATCCATTACAATTGCAACATGATAGAAGCAAGGTCGCTATTATTTGGTGATTGCGCAGGCGCATTGACGTGGCACTTTTTTAGTGCTTGCTTATAAGCGGGGTCTATAAAAAAATGTAGTTTAGATTAGCCGTTAATTCAGCCAATGGTTTATTGTTTTGATATCGTTTAACGCTATCGTTATTTAAAATTTGTGAAACATGTTTGTTGCAGATTATTTCCTAATTCCATTTGCGCCAAACGGCTATCAGTGGACGGAAAGTTAGAAGCAATTTTTTTAACAGTTGCATCGTCTAGAACTAGTATGATGGGTAACACCGACATTGGCGTAAATTTAGTATTTGTTTGCAAGATACATACCAATTATTCAGACAATCCGGGTTCACTTTTGCTACACGCACCACAACTTCCGAACACTCACTGCTTCAGAGGTTAACTTTTTTATTGTTCGCGAATGTGCCACAGAATAAATAAAAAAGTGAACCACGTGCAGATTAAGTCCGAGCTAAAGTGCGCTTTAATTATTTTATTTTTTATGAGTAAGATGTTTGCCTATTTCTAAGATAACCTTCAAATTATTTAGCTGTTTGTAAATATTCCTATCTGTGCGCTTATGCTACTGATTATTTTTAGAATGCTCTTAATACTTGCCTCTATTTCGTCGATTTTTTTTGTATCATGTGAGGATTTTTATTTCTGATGCACTTGCAATTATCTCGGCGTGCCAGAAATCTATACCGGGCGTACTTGCGACGGTGGCTGAACTGCTTCAATAAATGAAATTTCGCAGCTCGTTATTATTTTCAGTTTGTTTATTTTATATTACGTTTCCGGAAACAAACAAGCTACATGTACGAATAAGCTCATGTTAAATGC